>SKCR01005207.1:0-171707 GCA_019454045.1 Zanthoxylum bungeanum | reverse complement strand
GCCCTCACGAGACTATAACTCGTCCACTATGGTCGCCCAGAGGTTTAAAGTCATGTTACATACGCTAAATGCAATTGTGATCCCTACAAAAGTGGCTTAGGTTGATTTGTTTTATTTTATTGTTTTTATTTTGATCGAGGACAAGCAAAATATTAAGTTTAGGGGTGTGATGAACAATCAATATACATATATTTCACACCCCTCTATCTTAATATTTTGGGTGTATTTTGATTTTTATAAGCACTTTGATGTGTTTTGGGTTCGTTTTGCAAGTAAAAATCATATCAAAATGCACGAATTCAACGAGGGATCAAAACGGTTATGAAGAAAATCGAGCCTTATTTCAAAGTGAAAACGTGCATCCTGGTGCGAACATGAAGAAAATTGGACTAGATAGTTAAGGAGCTTGGCATGTCACGACATCCAAGCTTGATCGTTGCGACACGTAGTTGATGATGGTGAGCGTTACGATGCGATGGACTCGCGTCGCAATGCGGAATGCGTTCCAATTTCATCCTAAATTTGATTTTTTACAAAACAAGACCCCATGACCTCCTATATAAGTATAAGTTCGTCCTTAAACCTATTATCAAGCCTCATAACAAAATTTTGGAGTCCCAAAGCATAGAAGAACACATAGAGTAAGGCAAGAACAAGTGCTTCAACATGAGTTGGAGTTTGAAGACGAAGACTGCAAACCAGAGTTCTTTCTTCCCTTCACTCTCTACTTTATCTTTTATGAGTTATTACTTTATAATAATGATTAGCTTGTGTTTATTGTTTACCATGAGTAGCTAATTCATTAAATCTATGGTTGTAATGAATCTTAAGCATGTTTAATTAATTATTTGTATATTTTTATTCTTTTGGATTGGTTATTTATTATTTATTATTCTTTATGCTTTGAACGTATATTTTATTTGTTTGGCCAACAATAAAATAGTTTTGGTAAATCCTTAGGAACTCGCTGGAGGAAATTTGGGTTAGCCGTGTGAATAATAGTGTGTTATTTATTCGTTGAATAGATTTCCCTGCAGGATAGAAATATAACTAAAGGGCATACATAGCCAATACTAGAACTGGTTCTTAATGAATTTGGTTTGATTAATTAACATAGACATATAATTAATTAGTTTAAATCCAAATATATTTACATGACCATCGAAAGAGGCTTGTGAATAATTTAACATTCTAGGTTAATAATTAGTAACAACAATACAATTGAATGAAAAATACATGGACACCTTGTGTGTATATTTAGGTGAAGTAACAACCCTATGTTCTTTTATCTTATAAGGTTTCTTCAAAAAGTGTTATTTGATTTTTATTTACTTTTATTAATTCTTCTTATTAATAATTTAGTTTAAGTTAAATAAGTTAGTCTTGATATTGATAAGAAAAATATTAAGTCTCTGTGGGTTCGACATCCGACTATCAGTCACTATATTACTTGAGCGATATGTTCGCATGCGTGCTATATATATAATATCGCGATCAGTCTAAATTAAGCCAATGAGTACAATATCAATTTTCCACAAACTGTAATCACATGCCAACAAAGAAAGCAAACAAACATCGTAATGACATCACTATTAAGGCCAATAGTCTAATAGTTTCGTGTCTTAAATGTAAATTTGCAGGTGTGATTTCAAGTCTTTAGGGCACTATGAGCATGTGAGTGTAAAAAAATCATAATGACATCGGGTTTGTTATTTTCATTTTGTTGGCAACGTCTGTGATGATTAGTCAATATACATATATTTCTTACCCCTCTATCAGGGCCGGTCCTGAGTTTTTGGGTGCCCGGTGCGAAAGCTCAAAATGTGTCTTTTTTATTACGAAAACATATGTTTAAAAAAAAAATAATATTTAACGAGGGCTGGAACCCAGTCGAAGCTGGGGGGCTAGGCTCTCACACCCAAATTATATTACTTGAGAAAATATACAAATGTGGGACATAGTACCTAAACCCCGACAATAAACAATACAATCATATAAAACCATTCCTAGCAAAGCTCCTTGAAATTTCAACCTTTAAGAAATTGTCTTCTAGCATTTTTTGAAGCCAAATCATCAATTATATCATCATACTCCAAGTCTTCAATCTCATAATTTTCAATGCATAAGATTGCTAATCCATTTAGCCTATCTTGAGTCATAGTGGTCCACAAGTAAGACTTTAATAATTTCAATTTTGAAAAACTTCTTTCAATTTTGGTGCCCCCTTAATTTTTGGGCCCTGGACAGTAGCCCTTGTGGCACTGTGCCAGGGCCGGCTCTGCCCTCTATCTTAATATTTTGGGTATTTCGAGTTTAATGAGCGCTTTGATGTATTTTGGGTTTATTTTGCACGTAAAAATCATATCAATATGCAACAGATTCAATGAGGGATGAAAACGGAAAAATATGAAATAAATCAGACCTTATTTCAGAGTCAAAAAGTGCGTCATGACGCGCATATAAAGAAAATTAATCCAGAGAGTTTAGGAGTTTGGCGCGCCGTGATGCTCAAGCTTGAGCATCCCGACTCGCCGTCTTGGGTTTGTTTTGCACGTAAAAATCATATCAATATGCAACAGATTCAACGAGGGATGAAAATGGCAAAATACGAAATAAATCAGACCTTATTTCAGATTCAAAAAAGTACGTCCCGACGCGCACATAAAGAAAATTGATCCAGAGAGTTTAGGAGTTTGGCGCACCGTGATGCCCAAGCTTGAGCATCCCGACTCGGCGTCGATGACGATAAGCGATTTTGTCCCATATTCAATTTTTAACAAGAAAAAACCCTCATGACCTCCTATATAAGCATAAGTTTATCCCCAAACCTATTATCAAACCTCATAACATAATTTTGGAGTCTCAAAGCATAGAAGAACAACTAGAGTAATGTAAGAACAAATGCTTAACATGAGTTAGAATTTGAAGGCGAAGATAGCAAACGATAGTTCTTTCTTCCCTTCACTCTCTACTTTATCTTTTATGAGTTCTTACTTTATAATAATGATTAGCTTGTGTTTATTGTTTACCATGAGTAGCTAATTCATTAAATCTAGGGTTCTAATGAATCTTAAGCATGTTTAATTAATTATTTGAATATTTTTATTCCTTTGGATTAGTTATTTTTTATTTTTTATTCTCTATGATTTGAACGCATATTTTATTTGTTTGGCCAATAATAAAATAATCTTGGTAAATTCTTAGGAATTCAACGGAGGAAATTTAGGTTAGCCGTGGGAATAATAACGTGTGATTTATTCGTTGAATAAATTTCCCTGTAAGATAGAAATATACCTAAATAAAATAAATAGCCAATATTAGAACTGGTTCTTAATGAATTTGGTTTGATTAATTAACATAGACATATAGTTAATTGGTTGAAATCTGAATATATTTACATGACCATCGAAAAAGACTTGCGAATAATTTAACATTTTAGGTTAATAATTAGTAACAACAACCCAATTGAATGAAAAATTCATGGACACGTTGCGTGATGTTTAGGTGAAGTTGCAACCTTTGATTTTTCTATCTTATAAGGTTTCTTCAAAAAGTGTTATTTGATTTTTAATTTAATTTTCGATTAAATCATTAAACTAATTTTTCTTATTAATAGTTTATTTTAAGTTAAGAAAGTTTGTCATGGTATTGATAAGAAAAATATTAAGTCTTTGTGGATTCGACATCCGATTATTAGTCACTATATTACTTGAGCGATATGTGCGCTTACATGCTAGATATATAATATCACGATTAGTCCAAATTAAGCCAATGAGTACAATATTAATTTTCCACAAACTGTAATCACATGCCAACAAAGAAAGAAAACAAACATCATAATGACATCACTATTAGGGCCAATAGTCTAATAGTTTCATGTCTTCAAAGTAAATTTGGAAGTGTGATTTCAAGTCTTTATGGAGACTATGAGTATGTGAGTTTAAAAAGTCGTAATGACATCGGGTTTGTTAGTTCAATTTTTTTTGACAAAGTCCGTAATAAAACAAGTTCAATTGAGTTGTAATGAGTCTTGAAGATCTCAGAGCAATTGGACTAGTATTTGACAGACCGTGCATGAAGATAGTAGATATTCGTTAGTGCTGTGTTCGTATTTGCGTTCGAACTTGCGGCGCTCGTGTCACGTTCGTGTTTCTGTTCAAACGAAACTTGACAGTAACTTCCCTTGCAACTTATGTTCATTTTCTCGTGCAAACGAAATTTTACAGAGTGTTTTCGTTCGAGGTGCGTTCGAACAATTTACGGAACAACGCACGTTCGACTTGCATTAGGTGGGCGTTCGAATGAAATTGCAGGACTATGTTATTTTGAACTAGTTTTGCACAAGGAAAAGTTTATCTTTGTCATATTTATTTAAACAAATACTTAGCCACTTTAACCAGTTGAAAAAATATAATTTAGAGAGCCTTCATACACTTAGTTTATTCTTTCTTGATTTTCACCCAGAAGACTTTCTTGATTATCTTATCTTCCTTGTCTTGATGATATTGATTCTTGATTGACCATTAACACGGGAACACAACCCTAACCCAATTTCATAAGTCTTCAGAGTTCTCAAAGAGAAAGATTGGTAGTCGAAGTTCTGACGTTGCGAGTTCGTAGGGTTGATCCACTCAGAAACTTCAGAGGTTATGTAGAAGGCCGCTTGGTGCGGGCTCAGGGAGTTCTTCGAGTTATTACAGTCTAGAGGTATTCGATTCAATGAAGTTTTCACCATAGGTCTTATATCATCACTGTAAGTTTTCTCTATTATAATGGATTGAGGTGGTAGCCTATATCCGGAGTGATTTTTTACTAGCACAAGTTTTCCACTTCGTCAATAAAATTCTTGTGTTGATTTTATTTATTTATTATTTATTACTTTAATATCTTGTAATATTTTATAACCGCTTAGATTAAGGGTGATTGATTGAATCGTACTATAGTCGCTCTAACTTTGATATGTGTTGTGATATTTTTATATCGTACCGCAAGTGTACGGTGTCAAGTTTTAGTATAAATCAGTGAAAGAGTGTCGAACCCACAGGGATTGCGTTAACTCGCACTAAGTACTACAATTGATAATCCTAACTTTATTTAGAAAACAAATAATAAAGATTTTAATAATTAAATAAAATATGCAAATATTTAAATAGGAGGAACTAATACGATAGAGATTCTGGATCCTGATTTCACCTAGCTGTCTCCTATGTATTTTTCATGCCAATTAATCTTTGTTCAGTTATATTATTTATAAGTCAAGATCCTAAAATATTCACTCCCTCTCTCGAGTGCCGAGTGAAAATATCATCAACTATAGACTTCGATATCTCTATAAAAATCCAATAGTTAACAACTCATTACGATTTGTGATTCTATATTAACGACTTCAAAGGACTACAGATTCTCTCGAACTCTATAAAATCCTAGGTCATATTCTCTAGATCTATTCAAAATCTCCTCTCTCGAGTGATAGATTCTAAACATTCATCATCTCAAATTGTGGCCAACAATCAAGAAGCATTAAACTCAAAAGAATATAAATAATTAATAAAACTTCATAACAAAATTGATAAACAAAATACAAGGTTCAAGCATCAATTACAATCGTTCTCCAAAATTAAGGAGTAAATTCATGACAAAAGATAAAACAATAAATAATCAAGCCACGAATTTAATGGAAATCATTAGAGTTTTAAGAAAGAAATAAGAAGATAAAACCCGAATTGAATCTCTTCCTCTCCGGATGTCACCACCTTAATCTCCTCTTGCCGCTCTTCAATCCTCTCCTGGATCTCTAAAAATATGTGTTTCTGTGTTTTGTGCTCTGTATTAGCCTCTGTATTAGCCTCTGCCTGAGTGTTGGATGTAATGTTATATTTATAGTTGAGTCTGAGAGTCTTTGGGTATCATTAGGATTATTGAAAACCCTAAAAATTTAATCCTGGAGCGTGTCACCCGCAGCGCCGCGGCCCTGGTTGAGTGGCGCCACGGCGCCAAAGTCTCGGGACATTGTATGGGTTTTGAGTTTTGGAAGGCGCCGCGGCGCCTGTACATTTTCTTCTCTTAATTTCTTTCTAAGTCAAACTCTCCTTCACGTGGTCTTCTTGCCTTTTTATTCTTTATTTATTTTTAACAACAATTGGCCCCACTTTCATGGATTTGTTGTTTTCTTTCTCTAAGGTTTGTCAAAGGTGCGGCCCCCACCTTACATTCACACTCACATTATTTTCTTTTCAAATGGCGCCATGGCACCTAATTCATTTGTTCAAGTGGCGCCATGGCGCCAATTACTCGGCCTTTTGGCTGGGTTTGATATTCTTGAAGGCGTCATGGCGCCTATAGCTCCCATACTCGTCCTGTGTTCCCGAAAGTTCCCAAAACACGTGCAATTGTTCCTAGATCCATGTATTAATGCTCCTACAAATAAAACATGAAATAAACTATAAATGATATTAAATATCTCGAAATATAACAAAATAACAAGCTAGGAATGCCGTAATAAGTGGGTATAAACCGCACTTATCAATATGTCTTAGATTAGAGTAGTTGAATTATTCCATATAAGATCAGAAATTTAGATAAATTTTGAATTTTCAGGGTTAACGTGAATATAACGGAATAGTCAATAAGAAAAATTCATTCTATTATCCTCCCTTTTATCAAAGGGCGAGGGATCGATGGCCAAGTGTTTTTCAAAGTGTCCAAGCCATTCTTTAAAAAGCTTTTAAAGACATTATAAGAGTGTCGGGTAGGGATGGAAGTTTTACCCGCAAACCCACAAAAACCCGCCCGCAATGAGTAGGATTTGGTAAATATATTAGTGGGTGCGGTGCAGGTTTGGTAATTTAAAGCAGAACCCGCTGCGGGTGCGGTGCGGGTTTGGTATTTAAGAAAAAAATGTGGGTATCCGCTGCGGGTATGCGCATACCCACAATATTATTTTTTATTAATTAATATTTTTAGGACAATATAAAAAAACCATCATATAAAAACAACTAACAAAACCTAAACCTAAAACACTAATCCACAGTTCCACACTCCCACTCAGCCGCAAACCGCAACCTACCCAACTGAAGATTTTTTGCATGACTATTATTGTTTTTTTTAATCACACTTGTTAATAAAATTATAATACAAAAATTTGGATTAAGTTCACATGATCAGAAACGGGAGATGAACAAAATAAGCTAGTGTTTGATGCAACTTCAGTAGCTTTCCCGTTTCTTCATTACACTTACACCACTTGAGCCTTGTAAGCATCACTTTCATTACAGTGAGCATAAAAAATATCACCAAAGGTTGGTGATTACTTTTTAGCTTATTTTCGATTGAGTTGGCTAACTTAGATCATTATAATTATGAAGGGAATAACTCGTTTTAATTATGTTTATATGAAAAAATAAACATATGGTACTGAGTCTTTCATACATTATGTTATCTATGTACTGTATATACATACATTGCATGTTGTATATGTCAAATGAAAAACAAATGTGAAAACTACAACCAGCAATTAAAAATAAATTATTTAATTAAAAAATTTATATTATTAATAACACAAAGTAATTCAATATTTTAAAAACCCGCAGAAAATCCGTTGGGTACCAATGCGGGTTTGGTAATTTATTTTTATATGCGGTGCGGGTTTGGTAATGAAAATTAAAACCCGCAACGGGTATGGTGCGGGTTTGATAATTTATTTACATATGCGGGTACGGGTTTGGTAATGGAAAACCCGCACCATACCATATCCACTGTCATCCCTAGTGTCGGGAGATACATATTATATTTGAGTTGTCATAACCTTTTTTCGGAAAAAAATAAAATTGAAGAAATTGACACCGCAAGAAAAACTGTGTGGACTTATTAATGTCCATTGTTAGTTTTAATGAATTTAAATAAAATAAATTTACTTTAAAGTTTTGAGGAGGAGTTACAAGAAGTTTTAATTATGAGGAGTTACAAGAAATTGATTTTTTTGGAGAAATTAAAAATCAAATTATTGTGATATTAATGATAAAAACGTTTTCCCATCAATTCTATTAAAAAAAAAAAAACTCTTTCTTCTTTATATACAACTACCATTTTCTTTGCATAAAAAAACTTATTCCTTCCCCGGTCCAGAGAATATTGAATCAAAGTGCTGTGGAAGTGATTCTTGTCATCAACCGCTTTCTCTTCTAATTCCTCTTGTGGGATTTTTTGTGATCATTTTTGTCCATCTTTTCGGAATCTGGATTTTTCAGATAAGGGCACTGAGGATCAAACTTGGTGGTTTATTTTCATTATAGCCAACCCACAAATCTTCCACACACTACCACACATGCAACCTCCCGTCCATTCTCAGTCACCGCCGCCGCAACTGCCACGGTGGCTATAGTCTCTGTCTACCAAAACCAGAAACACCCACTTGTCCAATATGCGCTGAATTATATCTTCTTCGATCAGAAGTCCTCCTCGTCCTCACATTCTTGGTTCATGAGATGGTGGCTGGTGGGTGAGTCCAAATAACTAGCAAGGCTGATGCGTGAACTTGTTGCTGGTTCATGATCTGGTGGCTGGTGCTTGGCCATACTTATGTGGCTCACATAAAATGGATACTATTTGATGAATGGCAATATGTGCTTGATCATTTGATCATCACCATGTTTACAAAGAAGCATTTGCGCATGAATGAATATGATCAATGGTCTTGTGGTGCTTCGGGTTCCATGCAACCAAGACACCATGCGCATATTTTGATCCTAGGTGTGAGAACGATTCAAGGCCTGTCCGGATCTGAAATTTTTTGGTAGAAAAATTCTGTTTTTATGAGGAGATACAGGGAAAAAGAAAAAAATTGAGAGTAATTATTTAACGTGATTTTCAGCAGAGAAAGAAAAATTTAAAGCGATTTTTTAACATGAGCAACTTTAAAAAAAAATTATTTTGATAGAGTTGAGAGGCTGAGATTCCGAGCAATAATATTTTGTGTTGGGTGTGAGTATATCAATCGGTTTTGTGCAAAATCGATTGAGACAGTGTTTTTCTGGGCTTGTTTTATCCTAGGGACGGCGAGGCTGACATACTGCTAGCACAAATTTTGGACAGAACCGCGAAACGTCTTAAAGAGAACGATCTAGTCCGCGACTCAAGCCTACTTCAATTTTTATATTCCTGATGAACGGTAATATCTTTCTATTTGTGCATATTATTTTAACATCCGTGGACAAGCTTGAAAATGCAGTAACGTTACCCTCAGCATCATCTGGATATTTGAGTAAAGATGAATTCGATCGATGGGCTAATTTCAACAATTTTCCCATTTGAATAAAACGATTCTGGTACAATTTTTTTTCTCCCTATAAGCCAGATGCTTTCCTACAACAAAAATATTCTTTGGCAGGAAGAGGGAATCACTTTTAAGCTGTGATTTCATGCCAATAGTTGGTGCATCCCAATCGATAACACATCCTAATCCCACTGCTGAACAGCCACGCGACTGTCCTCTGTACAAGGAGGCCTCCAACATTTGGAGATTTCTGCCTATCTTCAGCTTTCTGTCGATAATTTGCAGCAACTCTTGGAAGCCAATTCCTGTTATTGCAGATATTTTGACACCGGATTATGCTGGAAGAGGTGGCCAGATAAGAGTTGACACAGTTCCTCATATGCTTAAACGTGGTTATTTACTCTCAAGTATAAGAGTGTCGAAGTAATAAAATAACCGGATAAGTTCGGGGTCGATCCACATGAATAGATTTAGTCAAATAAAATAACAATTTGAGTAAAAATAAAAATGCTTGATTTGTTTGAAGTGATTGGAGAATTTAAAATTGGACTGCAATAATAAAATAAAATACTGGGATTATGTGATCCACTTTTAATATTTTAAATATAAAAATCTCACTTTTTATAATATATAAATTATCATTATTACCCATTAATTTATTTCAGGAATTAATTATGCCAAAACATATAAAAACATCCATAAAGGCGGTGATAACATTTGTCTATAACAAGTCCAATTAGGTACTCAATTATGTTAAATAAATAAAACTAGTCATATAGGCGGTATCAAAGTTTGTTATTAATTAATCCAGATTTAAATTAAGTATTAATCATTAAATTATAATTTATATATTATAATATAAGTGAAATTAATCTATATTTTCATTTTAAAAGCTTCACTATTTTCCCCAGCAAAAAGAAATTAACTACTCATAATTTGAATAAAAATACACATAATTTTATTACTGAAAGAAAAAAAATACAAGAAAGCTTTAAAAAAAACAAAACACACAAGAGCTGAAACTCCACAAATTTTCAGAGAGAATTATGGAAATTAGACTGAGGAAAATGAGGTGCAGAGCACCTCTATTTATAGAGGTGCTCGCATCTCTTGATGCAATTGCAATTGGATCCACCAAACATGCCATTTTCGGTGAATTGCCTTCATAATATCATTATTTTTTTATTTGACTTAACTAATTACATATAACACATTTTGGATCTTTCATCAATTTCAACCTTGAAAACTTCCGAATTGGAGAATCTTGTCAGCAGTAAAATTATAGATATTTGAATCTTCTTTCATCTAGAACTGGAATCACTTCAATCCAATATCGGAGAAAAACATTATGGTCAAAATACGAAAATTGCGCTGGGTTGAGATTTCAAAATTTGTACACTGTTAGAATGTCATTTCAAGTTTTTGGCCTCCAAAATCCAAATGTCATGTCCAATTTTCTAATTATGCATCCAAAGTAAGAAATAAAAATCACAATAAGAATAAGAATATATAAAACATAAATTTAATTGTTATGCTAAATTAAGGAGATTCATGAAACTACAAGTGTAAAATGATTGATTTTTTTTTAAAATAAATGTGCACATTTTAATGTTCATCATGCCCGAATCAGCTTATTACTAGTCCCTAGTAATTTAAGCGAAAAACTTTTAAAAAATAAATTCTTATCCAATTTAATAATTATTTTTTTTTCTAAATAATCAAATAATTAAATTCTCCTGTACTTTTTATCATTCTTCCATACACACATAAAATAAAGTATCAATCAATTCATTGTTCCCACAATATTCACAGGTCTAGTTGAAAATAGAGTAATATTTTTGTCCTAAATTTACATTAGAATTCACACTTTTGGCAATGAAAGTTTATATATAAATACAAAAAAAAAATCTTACTTTTTTTTAAAAAAAGAAAAATAATACATCTTCATTCCTGGTAACAAGCTTTGGTCCAGTGACTCCCAAACCAGTTACCTTTAAGGCACTAGGTGTTAAGATACCCATACAGACTTAATTGCTCGGATCTCAGATATTAAAAAGAAAAAAATGTATGATTTCCTTAAGCTTTGGGTTAGTGACTCGCAAAACACCCATACAGACTTAATTGCTCGAGTAAGAGAGGTTGCGAAATCGAACTTAATCACATTTTTTTTTATTAAACTAACTCAAGCTCTACCGTTTTACGCGAACAATCACTGCTTACTGAGGCAAGATATCTAGTTACTAAGTAAAAGAATGGTTAGTTTTTTTTTTTTGAATAAAAACACAAATTTCATTGTCTTTAGGTGCTACTTCTAATAAATTAGAGAACTGAATATTACAAAATTTTCACTTACAACCCATGAACACATATTACCGTGTATGTTGATAATATCTGTCAAATGAGCATATGAAGATCAAATTTTATCAATATTCTAGAGAATTCATAAATTTAAATGATTCAAAAGGAAAGAAACAAAAATAACTTGTTACAAATTAAATTGAGATACGTCTCAGGAGCGAAAACTCCTTACACTGCCATCTCCGAACAACAATTCCACTTGATTAGTAAAAAATTTGTTGTTAATTTGTGTGTAGTTTTTTTTTTTGAAAAACACAAAAGAAAATTAACACAAAACGTTTTTTTTTTACACACAAAATAAAAACAAAGCAAAAACAACATAAAATAAATTTTTTTTTTTTGAAAACACAAAAGGAAAAAACGATTTTTTTTACGAAAAACATAGCAACGAAACATAAAAACAAAAACTATCTAGTCAACTGTCCTCTCCCCCCAAATCAATTTGAGACATTGTCTCCAATGTCTGAAAAAGAAGAAGTATAGAAGTATAGTTTAGAAGACATCACCTGGTTAATGTGGAATTGACAATTGAATCTACGACTATTTCAAAGAAAAGAAAAAAAATTACAGATTAAGATTCAAGTTCACTCTACGCTTC
This sequence comes from Zanthoxylum bungeanum, assembly GCA_019454045.1. NCBI lineage: Eukaryota > Viridiplantae > Streptophyta > Magnoliopsida > Sapindales > Rutaceae > Zanthoxylum > Zanthoxylum bungeanum. The sequence goes on along the minus strand of SKCR01005207.1, from coordinate 159,480 downwards.
TTGCCACGATCGTTACCAGACCAGTTGAACTTGGAAAGAATGGGGTCGATTTTTGGTTCATAAGCTAAAAGTTGGTCAATTAAATCATCGGCTGTTCTTGCAGTTAGGAAGATATCTTTTACCGGTTTTGAAATAAACTCATTTCTTTTGGCATCTTCAAGAAATACAAAAAGAAAATTGAAAAATCCATCAACATTAAGTAGTCCAATGAGTTTTTGGTGAATGTTCAAGTTCACCCATGACGCAACTGTGAATATTTCTTCCAACGTGCCCAGCCCACCTGGTAAAGTAATAAAAACGTTAACATGATTGATCATTTCAGTAAGTCTTTCAGATATATATGAGACAATACATTCTTCTCCATTTGATTTTCCGATGAGGTTTTCCTCTGTCAAAGGTTTTGGAATGATCATTCTTACACGGCCTTTGAAACACACCTTGCCACCACCATATACTAAGTGCATGTTTCTTTCCGCCATAACTCTACCCAATTCTTGTGCAGCCTCAATAAATTATGGTTTAGCTCCAGAGCTAGTTCCTTAAAAGACACAGATATTGGTGACTCATTGTCTTGAAGTTTTTTCCATTTTTGCTCTCTTTTATATGGATGTGACGAATAGAGAAATGATGAGCTGAATTTATAGATCCTGAAAAAGAGTGAGTAACAAATGCACTAGTATCTGTAAAATGACAATTGTCAGATGAACAGTATAATAGATCGTGAAAGTCAAAAAGTTTAGATACTATCGGCAAAAGTAAAGGAAATCAAAACAGTAAATTAAAGTAAATCAAAACAGAAATTTAAAGTAAAGGAAATCAAGGCAATAAATTGAAAAATATGTACTGATAGTTGTGATTGTGGCTCACATCTTCCTCTGGTTTTACGTCCAGTAATGGCTTGAACGCCCTCTATTGGTCAATGATATGCTTCTCATCCAATTTTCTTATAAATTGGCAAACATGATCTTTTAAAGTCAGATTCCCGAGACCGTATTGTTGTCTTTCTTTTTGAGATTGTGTATGAAAATTGTGAATTACTCGATGAACATGTCCACTAGGATGCATCTCAAGAGTCGGTGATATATCATCTAAAGACTCCTTACTCAAGCCATCTCTAATGAATTGAATTTTATCTTCGCGATTGTCAGACATTATTCCTAAAGAACGAAAACTAGTGTTGCACGTCCAACGCATATTTATAACAAACACCTAATTGTTTAGCTCTTCGTTTCTTTGCATATGTGTTTTACCCTAATCCAAACATGTAAGAAATGAAGGAGTCGGATGACTCACCTGCCAAGTGAACTCTTGCTTCAATTACCCAACGAATATCACTAGGATTACCATGGATCATAAGAAGCCTCATTGTTTCGGTGCGTGCTTTATAAATTTTCATCATAGCATTTTTAGGGAGAGAATGAAAATAATTGTGGAGTTTTGTGAGAGTTTCTTCCATGCCTTGATGACTCTCGTCTGAAGGTATTTTTCCTTCTTGATCGCTTGTGAGATAGGAATAAATTTCCACCGGGTAAGTTTGTTCATCTCCAAAGAATGCATTCTTCAATCCTTCTGGCAATATCTTCAATTCCAGATTAGGTGCTTCCCCATGTTTTTCTTCTTCCATTGAACCTAGTTCCTCAAAATTTTACTTCTCTTAATCATCTTCCAGTACTTGCTTAGAATCAAATAAAAAATCATTAGGAATATCCGAATCTAATTATGTACTTGATTCAAGAAAATTAGCAGAACAAATTTCTGTAGGATCAGATAAACTCCCATGAATATATTCCTCCATAATTAGTTCAATTAGTTCCATGCTCTCGTCTTCACTGTCCCCATTGTATGGTTGTTTGCACATGTTAAAAATATTAAGCTCCAGCGTCATATTGCCAAAGGACAAATTCATGATTCCATTCCTGTAATTAATTAAGACATTAACTGTTGCTAAAAATGGACGACTAAGTATTACAGGAACTGGCTTATAACTGTCTGCTACAGGTTTTGTTTCCAAGATAATAAAATCCACAAGATATATGAATTTATCGACTTATATTAACACGTCTTCCACAATTCCTTTCAGTACCTTGACTAATCTATCGGCAAGTAAAAGAGTAGTTGTGGTTGGTATTAACTCACCAATATTAAGTTGTTGGTTAACCGAAAATGGAAGCAAATTAACATTGGCTCTAAGATCAAACAAAACATGTTCAATTTTTGATTTCCAATAATACATGAAATAGTTGGACAATTAGAGCCCTTATATTTTAGTGCATTATGGGTTGAGAGAATAAAACTTACCTGTCCAGCTAGAAAAGTTTTATTTCTTACGTGATGTTTCCTTTTAACGGTGCACGAGTCTTTCAGAAATTTGGCATAATATGGTATCTGTTGAATGACATCTAACAGAGGAATATTGACTTTTACTTGTTTGAATATCTCGTATATCTCTAGGGAATGGTTCAATTTCTTTATTTTTAATGTGTGGGGGAAATGAAGGTGTATGAGAAAAATTATTATCATCAACGACAGATAATGGTTCATCAACCCCTTCCTTACCCTCCGAATCTGATTTATTTTCAGCTTCGGAAGGTTTAAGAATAGGTATGTAGATGACCTTACCACTTCAAAGAGTAATAATAGATTTGACATGGTCTATAGTTGACTTCCAGAACTACCCTCGTGAGGGTTTTGATGACTCTTAGGGTTTGGTTATGGTTGTGCAAGAAATTTTCCTTTTTCATAAATGGACAAAGCAGATGTGATTTTGGAAAATGTATCTTTCAGATCAATCAATGTTTGCATATTTTGGTTATTGATGGCTTCTTGTTTCTTAATGAATGCATGCAAGGTATCCTCAAGGGTTTTCCTAGGTGGTGGGACATATGGTATATAATTCTGGGAATTTCGAAAATTCTGGTATACTTGAGGAGGTTGTTGCGATGGTTGTGCTTGGTTATCATTCCTCCAACTGAAGTTTGGATGGTATCTCCAACTGGAATTGTAGGTTTGGGAGTATGAGTTTGGATTTGGTATATTGAAAGTGTTTATGAAACTGACTTGGTCATGAAGACATTCTTGCAGGGCTGACAAAGTTGGGCAAACTTATGTGACATGCTCATTTGAATTACATATTTGACATGTGACTTCTTGAACTAACTTGACATGATCACTCTTCCTCATTTCTAATGCCTCAACTTTTTTAGCTAGAGATGCATACTTAGCAGAAATGTCATGGTTTTCCCTAAGGTTAAACATAACTCTACCAGATAGTTGTGGTTTTACAGACGACACATAAGTGCCAATTGTGTCCCATTGTTGTGCATTCTCTGCTATTTATTCTAGGTAATCTAGTGTATCTTTGGGATTTTTGTCCCTAAACTCACCATTACACATCATTCCACTACTTGTCTACCTTGGGGTGTTAAACCCTCGTAGCAGTAGGCGACTAGCCTCCATGTTTCAAACTCGTGATGTGGACAAACATTCAACATCTCTTTACCTCTCACAACATTGGTAAAGTGTTTCCCCTGACTATTATGTGAAAGTTGTGATTCTCCTCTTAAAGAAGTTTGTCATTTGAGGGGGAAAGAATTTTTTTAGAAACTGTTTTTGCAAATCATCTCATGTTTTGATGGATCATGACCTAAGGTTCTACAGCCAAATTTTAGCTTTATCTTTTAAAAAAAATGAAAAAATTTTAATCGAATTATATTCATGCTACAATTTTGGTTTGTGCATGTGTTACATACCTCTTCAAATTCCATTAAGTGATGATAAAGATTTTCTGATTCTAGACCGTGAAATGTGGGTAAAAGTTGGATGACATCTGACTTTAAATTGAAACGTGCTGCATCTGGGGGAAAAACAATGCAAGATGGTGATCATGTCCTAGCGGGATTCATGAATTGTCTGAGTGTCCTATGATGATTAAAATCGACATGCTGAGACTCATTTTCTTCCTGATTAATTGAATTTTCAACTCGGACTGGTGGATTTAAATTTTGGTTCTCAACCATTTTGACTGACGATGAAGGTGATGGAGACTCTCTATTTAATATACTGTTAGATGATCGAGACCAATGGCTAATGCAACCTAAATGCAGACTATATGCTAATTAAAAAAAATGTAAAAACTTACAAAAAGAAATAATTAAAATATAAAATAAAAAGTGGGACAAAAAATAAATAAATGACAAAAGAAAAGAAAAATAAGGAAATAAAATACAAATGTTGTGATTAGATCTAATGAGATACAGAAAATACAAACAAAAGAAATACAAAATAAAAATAAAAAGAAAAGAAAAGAAAAAATATACAAGGATGTTAAATTATTATTCTATCTATTAAATTATATTCCCGACGAAGGCATCAAAATCTTGGTGTAGACGCTGGTTTTCGCCCGAGGTCCACAATCGAGAATTTGTAGTTGGGGGCGCTAGCGATCCTGCAAAACAAAGGTAGAATGAGCGGGAGTTCTGCCCACCGGTGTGGTGGGTGCCGGGGGCACTCCGACGCTCAAGTCAGTGATAGAATTATGGAAGTAGTAGGAGGAAGGTCAATGTCAGATGTTACCATGATCTCCGTAGGCTGCCGTGAGGGCGGTGAACGAAAGGTGTTATGAGCTTGAATGAGAATGTTCTAAAGCTGTGAGTTGGAGAGCTAGAAGTTGAATTCCCCTTCCTTATGGAGCCTTCCTTCTTATATACCTATCTGAAGGGCGTGCACTTGTTTACTCGTCCATTGAGTTTTGGTAACGGTCGACTTTATGAGGGATATTCACTGCATTTGTCCGTTGTAGGCTGGAACGGCTGGCTTAGTGTTTATGAGCCAGGGCGTTACGTGGACTGGCGTGGGATGGACCTTGATTATGGTTTAGGCAGGTGGTATCTCATTGGGTCTGGGCTTGTGAATCTTTAGGCCTCTGTGTACATTAAACCTTGGGGCTTCCTCTAGTATGTGGTTTTGAGGTAGCAACTTGGGCCTGGATCCATATTAGGGGTTTTGGGGTGCGTTTCGTATTGGGCCCGAAGTAAAAGGTCAAAATTACCCTTGGACCAAATTTGGCCCGTACAGTTTGTCCCATACTCTCTAAGTCAATGAGTCATTGGCTTGGAGAGTACTTGACGCGTGTGTTGCCTGGGACGAGGCCATAGTATGTAGGTGTACTCGAGCGTTGATGTTGCCTATTGTTTGAATCAAACGAATGTCAAGTTTTGAACTTGACTCTACAAGAGCTATTGGGGAAGTATTCAGTCGATCGAACCAGATGATGGTCGGGATAATGAGCTTGACTCTACGAGAACCATTGGGGAAGTACCCAATCGATTGAACCAGATGAAGGTCAGGATATAAGTCGTACGACATGTGTATGTCTACAACTTGACTCGATATGAATCCGTGGGGGATGTCCCCGGTCGACTGAACCAGATGAGGTTTCAGGAGTTATTTCATTCGACAAGTCTATGAATAGAAGGAAATCCATGTCTTCATTTGACTCGATAAGAGTCATCTGGGAATGTCCCCGGTCGACTGAACCAGATGAGGTTAAGGATATAAGTCATACGAGATGTGTATGTCTACAACTTGACTCTACATGAGTCCATGGGGGATGTCCCCGGTCGACTGAACCATATGAGGGTTCAAAAGTTTATTTAACTCGCCACGAGTCCATGGGGGATGTCCCTGGTCGACTGAACCAGATGATGTTCAGGATATAAGTCATACGACATGTGTATGTCTACAACTTGACTCTACATGAGTCCATGGGGGATGTCCCCGGTCGACTGAACCAGATAATGGTTCAGAATTTTATTTGACTCGACACGAGTCCATGGGGGATGTCCCCGGTCGACTGAACCAGATGAGGTTCAGGATATAAGTCATACGACATGTGTAAATCCATGTCTAAAACTTGACTCGACATGAGTCCATAGGGGTTGTCCCCGGTCGACTGAACCAGATGAAGGTTCAGGATATAAGTCATACGACATGTGTAAACCATGTCTACAATTTATACTCTACATGACCCAATGAAGGTCCAAGAGAGTATACACACTCCACTATACCCGATGAAGGTTCATGAGAGTCTACACACTTCATATGTGATGAAGATCCACGGGGTCCTCATTCTTCATTAATATGAACCAATGAAGACCTTTACTCTACTAGACCCGAAGAAGGTCCATGAGTCTTTTCTTCTCATACTACTAGCTCTGATGAAAGTCCATGATACTACTGTCGAATGGACCATCAAGTGGACCTGATGGAAGTCCATAAGACACAATCCAATGAACCTAATGAATATCTATGAGAATCTTCATATTACAAGACTTGATGAAGGTCATGAGACTATTATCGAATGGACATGTCGTATGGATTTGATGAATGTCTATCACGATTATTACTCATTTTCTTGATGAGGATTTATGAGACTACGGTCGAATGGATTTGTCGAATGAACTTGATGAAAGTCCAAAGAAGTCATTACTCATTATATACTAGACCTGTAGATGGCCCATGATACTACCATTGATAAACTTGATGAAAGTCATCAATGTCATCTCTATTCTACGAGACTATTGTTGAATGGACTTAATTAAAGTCCGAGGTCATCATTCTTGATTCTACTAGATCAAAGAAAGGTCAAAGGGGTGTTCATTCCTCATACTACAATATACTTGATGAAGGTCCATGAGACTCTTCACTCTACCTGACCTGATGAAGGTCAGAAGACTACGGTCGAATGAAACCAATGAAGGTCCATGAAGCTATGGTCGAATGAACTTGATGTAAGTCCAACTGAATCTTCATTCTACTAGGCATGATAAAAGATTCCCTATGTAGTATAGAGTTGGCAATATTAAATCAACATAGCATGGAGATGATAACTAACCTTTAATTTAGACGGGAGGAGTTGAGAATCATTCCAGGTAGTCTAGGAGAGATTGGAATTTCCTTGTAACACGGAGTCGATGGCCATTCACCTCGTCGTATGAAAATAGTTTTGTTGCTTAACTTTGATTTCATGCTACAAAAGTGAGATTTATATATGTCGAATAGAGCCTTTAGCAAACATCCTGAGGGTCTTTGTACAATGCTTAGGTTTATTCAGAAAATGTCACTTTGTTTTGATATTTTGGGCTGACCTGTTTCAACTTGTGGGACAAGCTCTCGGCCCACCTTTGGATTTCGGTTTTTGCATATTGGGCTGAAGGTTTCGACATGTGACAGCCCCCCTCTGATTTAATCGATGTGGGACTCTGCTCTTCTTCTGTTTTGTCGTGGGCGGTGCTTGTGCTTTGTAGCTTTCGGGCTGTTTGCTTTGTTTTTCTGGATAATCCTTGTTGAGCTGAAGCTGGTTGGACTGATTGTTTCCTGCGATTGGGCCGTGTAGTCTCAGCTTGGTCATGTTTTGCTTTGTGACCCTTTTGGGCTTTTCTTTCGCTTGTGTGTTTAGATTTAGGCTGTTATTTCAGCCCGCTTGCCGTGTTGGTAGTTTTTTTTTTTTTTTTTTTTTTTTTTACGCATAGGCTTTTCTCTCTCTTGTTGTTTATTTTATATGCATGCAGCCCACATCACAAAGCTTGTTTATTGTTTAATGTGCAGCTCTCTCTCCCAAGATTGCCCTCTTGCGTACTAACTTTCTTCCTTTTTTTTCTTTAATTTAGTCAACAATTGCAACTTATCTCTTGTGTGGCCCACGTATGCATGGATTTGTCTCTCTCTCCTGTTTGTTGCTTTTAGTAAATGGAAATTGGAAAACTTAAGTACTTGGGCCCACTCTTTGACTTGCAGGCGACTTTAGTTGTTAGAGTTGAGCATGTAACTTTGTTGAGTCGAGCATTTATTCTTTTTTTTGTCGAATGGACGGTGAGCTGTCAGGCATGCGATGTGGCGCTGCTGGGCTTGGCTTGTGGTGTGAATCACGTGGTTGCCTTGGCTTGGGCAGTGGGCTGTTGTTGATCTGTCTGTTGCTGGCACATTGTTTGATGGCGTGTTGTTGGCACACGTCGTATGGCACATCTTTGGCATATGTCGTATGGAGTAGGACATTGTTAGGCTCTCTTTCAATCTAATTCATTGTTGGGCTGATAGATTGTTGCAGTTTCATCTTATTATTAGGCCTTAGCTGCTTGGCCATTTGATCTGTTTTGTAGCTCGCCTGTGAGTGGGCGTTAATCCATCTGGTTAGCTGCTTCGGGTGGGCTTTTTGCGTAGGCTGAATCTTGACAGCCTCAGTTTTTGGGCTTTCTTTTTGCTCGCTTGGTCTTCTTTACTTGTGGGCTGGTGCTTTTTTTTTTTGTCGAGTGGAAGTTTGATGGAGATTGGAATTTGTTTTTTTTTTGGTTTTGAGCATTGGCTGTTGAAGAAAGAACCAGCCCACGCTTGACATAGTTATCAGCCCATGAGTAACTATTAAACCACTGTTATCCATTCGACATTCAAGCGACAATGTAATTTGTATTTCAGTCCACTCATGATACGACAAAAAGATTCCAGCTCAAACTAAAATCTTTCCAAAAACCAACCCAAACTGTCAGGCCCAAACCAAGCACAACTGAAACCAACCAATGCAATTAGGTCATCTTCCATCCTTCTAAATTTGTCCTTCAAGCTGGTCATCTCATCACCATTCTTTGTCGAATAGAACTCGAGCAAGCTAGCTAGTTTTCCCTCGTTCGCGAATACCTAATTTATGGATGGAGGAATGTTTCCTTTTATGATCAATGAGTGTGGATTGGATATGCCTCATGCACATACAAAATTTGGTCGCATGCCTCCCTTTTATTTTCTTTCGCGTGTAGGATACCAATTGATGACTTTCACATAGTCTGTAGGAGATGTCGAGCCTTTTGTGTAGTCTGGAAGAGAAGAAAGACCTTTCATATATCCCATAGGAGGTGGCAATCTTTTTATGTTCTCTAGAGAATATGAAAATATTCATATGCAATGGGAAGTTGATGATAATCCCTATACATAGTCCGGAGGAGACTATCATTTTGCATGTCGTATGGAAAAGATGGTCCCCTGATGATGGATTTTTACTGGCCATATTGTTGACTGCTTCTAAGAGATTAGCTTGATAAGATAGTTGGGATGACTTGCAGTCTCGCGCCTAGTTGAAGAATGAATAATGTTTTAGACATTATTGGAGATTAGTACTGGAATTTTAAATGCCTCAACTTTCATCTTCCATTGATCATTATTTTTTGTAGAGTGGCTAGTTGTGCCACCATAGGGTCTGGTGTCTGATCGCTGCTAAAAGCCATGTGTAGCTGTGTTGAAGGGATCGTAGACTGAGAGATCTTCGTCTGCTATGAATCGCTAAGTTCCCACAGACGGCGCCAAATTGTAGACGCTGGTTTTCGCCCGAGGTCCACAATCGAGAATTTGTAGTTGGGGGCGCTAGCGATCCTGCAAAACAAAGGTAGAATGAACGGGAGTTCTGCCCACCGGTGTGGTGGGTGCCGGGGGCACTCCGACGCTCAAGTCAGTGATAGAATTATGGAAGTAGTAGGAGGAAGGTCAAGGTTAGATGTTACCATGATCTCCGTAGGCTGCCGTGAGATGAGAATGTTCTAAAGCTGTGAGTTGGAGAGCTAGAAGTTGAATTCCCCTTCCTTATGGAGCCTTCCTTCTTATATACCTATCTGAAGGGCATGCACTTGTTTACTCGTCCATTGAGTTTTGGTAACGGTCGACTTTATGAGGGATATTCACTGCATTTGTCCGTTGTAGGCTGGAACGGCTGGCTTAGTGTTTATGAGCCAGGGCGTTACGTGGACTGGCGTGGGATGGGCCTTGATTATGGTTTAGGCAGGTGGTATCTCATTGGGCCTGAGCTTGTGAATCTTTGTGCCTCTGTGTACATTAAACCTTGGGGCTTCCTCTAGTATGTGGTTTTGAGGTAGCAACTTGGGCCTGGATCCATGTTAGGGGTTTTGGGGTGCGTTTCGTATTGGGCCCGAAGTAAAAGGTCAAAATTACCCTTGGACCAAATTTGGCCCGTACACTTGGCACGCTCAAAAAGTAGTTCTTTACTCCCAAGTATAAGAGTGTCGAAATAATAAAATAAACCAGTAAATCCGATATCGATCCACAAGGAATAGATTTAGTAAAATAAAATAACAATTTAAGTAAAAATAAAAAGGCTTGATTTGTTTGAAGTGATTGGAGAATTTTAAATGGACTGCAACAATAAAATAAAATATTGGGATTAGGAGATTCACTTTTAATATTTTAAATGTAGAAATATCACTTTTTATAATATATAAATTATCATTATTACCTAATTAATTTATTTCAGGAATTAATCATGCCAAAACATATAAAACCAGTCATAAAGGCAGTGATATAATTTGTCTATAACAAGTCCAGTTAGATACTCAATTATGCCAAATAAATAAAACCAGTCATATAGGTGGTATCAAAGTTTGTCAATAATTAATCCAGATTTAAATTAAATATTTATCATTAGATTATAATTTATATATTATAATATAAGTTAAATTAATCTATATTTTCATTTTAAAAGCTTCACCATTTTCCCAGCAAAAAGAAATTAGCTACTCATAATTTGAATAAAAACACACATAATTTTATTACTGAAAGAAAAAGAAAATACAAGAAAGATTTAAAGAAAATAAAATACACAAGAGCTGAAACTCCATAAATTTTCAGAGAGAATTGTAGAAATCAGACTGAGGAAAATGAGGTGCAGAGCACCTCTATTTATAGAAGTGCGAGCAATTGCAAATTCAATTTACAATTGTATCCACCAAACATGCCACCAAATATGCCATGTTTGGTGGGAGATGATGGCAATCCACTTTCGGTGAATTGCCATCATAATATTTTTTTTTATTTGACTTAACTAATTACATATAGCATATTTTGGATCTTTTATCAATTTCGACCTTGAAAACTTCCGAATTAGAGAATCTTGTCAGCAGTAAAGTTGTAGATCTTTGAATCTTCTTTCATCTGTAACTGGAATCACTTCAATCCAATATCGGAATATAACGTTATGGCCAAAATACGAAAATTACGCAGGGTTGAGGTTTCTGAATTTGTACACAGTTAGAACGCCCTTTCAAGATTTTGGCCTCCAAAATCTAAATGTCATGTCCAATTTTCTAATTATGCATCCAAAATATTATTTTACCTACATAAAAAATAAAAATCACAATAAAAATATATAAAACATAAATTTAATTATTATGCTATATTAAGTGGATTAATGAAACTACAAGTGTAAAATGATTGGTTTTTCTTTTAATAAATGTGCACTTTTTAATGTTCATCAAGTCCAAAATTTGACCCAAAATTAAAAATCCCGAATTTGGAAAAATTTTAATTTTTAATATATAATATAATTTATTTATTTTTATAGAGGGTCTTATTTTAAGAATTCATCTAAGCTCCATAAAATTTAAGAAAAATCAATGTGATCCCTTGAGATTGTGAATCTTTTTCCATCAAAGAGGCATCTTTACTTTATTAGGCTCAAGTTGTTGGTCCTCCGCAGCCTTCCAGAACACTTACACATAAGGGTGGCAAAAAAGCTCGGGCCCGGGGGTAAAAAAGCTCGGGTCGGGCCTGCAGGATAGAGGCTCGGCCCGGGCTTAAAAAATATTTTTTATATTTTTTATTTATATTTATATAATAAATTATATATATATATATATATTTATATAATAAATTAAAAAATTAATTTTTTTATTTTTAAAAGCCAGGCCGGATGCCCGAGCCCGAGCCGAACCGGGCCGGGCCGCCCGGCCCGACAGACGCCCAGACATGACTTTTCCCGAACCCGGACCAAAAAAAATATAAGCCTAGCCCGAGTTCGGCCCGTTGCCACCCTTACTCCCGACAGCAACCAGCCATCAGAGTTGGCACCATAGTTTTCATCAATGGCCGATTGGCCTCTCCAAGATCTTCGGAAACAATGACATCATTGTTGTAAGCATCGATAGATTCTCCATCTCCCGGCTGCTCCTGAGAAGCTACTGATATCATCACCATCAATATATTCAACATCACCCAGTTCTTCATCATGATAATCAATCTGAGAAATTCACAAATTCATAAATATAACATTTTGACGGTAATTACTTTTAAATCATTTACTTTCAAAACCATAAATATAATATTGTATTGGCTAAATTTGGGCTAAGCACTCAATTGTCTTTTTGTCTCGGGCTCATATGTTAGATAAAGCCCACAAAATAACCAATTGGCTTTCCAACAAACCTATCTACGAATGACTCTTCATAATTAATTAACCTTCACATGTTACCTGTCTTAGCACCGAAAACTAGACATCTAACATGTTAATGAGACTCACCATCATAAATGTTATACCTAATCGAACTAGAAAGCGATTTCTCAATCTATAAAAAGGATACGAAACTCAAAGGTAAAACATTCAAGCTTTGACACGCATACTAGAGCTCTCAAAGCATATATCATCCCCTAAACATCGGTCATCCGCCCTCACTGCAGTCTAGGAAGGTCGAGGTAACCTCAAACATTGCTCTTCCCTTATTTTCCGCTCGTCTTCACCAGTAACTTGAGCGTCAGAATGCATATGGCAACCACCACACCGGTGGGTAAAAACTTTCCGCTCACTCTACATTTGTTTTGCAGGATCCCTAGTACTTCATCATACAAACCTCGATTGTTGACCAAAGGCAAAATCCAGTGTTTGCAGTTACATTACATTTTATTCATTGCTTCCTTTATTTTAATTATCTTTCAAAGAATCATATTATGATGCTCTTCAAGATTTGGTGCGGTACAGTCTAATAGATGCTACATGGGGTGAGAAATTTCTTCAGGTTTGAGAAATTCCTTTATTTTTGGTGCAACTATACAAAATTATTAAAATTGAAATCAAACCATTCATCCCTTTTCATTCATTCGTGATCCAGATGGGATTCTAACGGCCCCCTTAACTCAATTGAGAAAATATTTGATTCTCGTTCTGAAACTCCACTCTTTTTAAATTGAAATTGCTAGTGAAAACCGAAAAATCAAAAAATCAAAATCAAAATTTGAATTTGAATTTGAATTTTTTTCCTTTTATTATTATTTTTCTTCAATTATCAATCCAGAAAGATAACCCTCGAATGTCCATCCCACGAGCAATCCATCTGGTTTGAATAAGATCCTACATTTTGTAAGTTATCATTCCTTATATATTAATAAGTTGTTTATTTCATGATTTCATATAATATGGTATAATTTAAATTATTTTTTTTTGTTTTGACTTCCATATTCATGATATGGTTTCTCATTGTAATATCATGGTTTTGAATTGTGAATTTTGGAGAGTTTTTTAAATCATGGATTTGGTGGTTTGTCATGATTTCATAATTTTATATTCCTAAAATATCGTTGATAAAATTTTAACATACAAATTCTACCAAATTAAATATATTATATTAATAAACAAAAATAGTTAAACTCACCTCTCGATTGTCTCTCTTGTTGGTTGGCTCTTTCACTGAGTAAGCTTTGATTATTATTTTACCTTGATAATATTTTTTCAAATATTTTTTATTAAGAATGTGATTTTTTTCATATTTGTTATCCATTTTCTACATTATTTTTTTATTATAATTTATTGATTTTAGATTAATGGGAATTTGATATGTGTTTGATGATATTTTAATAAGATTTTTTATGTCTTTCATTGAATCTAATTTCTGGACAAAAAAATGGATTTAATATGATTTTATATGGATTTGTGTTTGAGGGCATTTTAGCCATTTAATCATTTTTATAATCATATCATACCATGAAATCAAATAAAAACATATTATTTAACTATATCATACTATATCTTCTTTTGAAACATGATAACGGAAATTACAGTACAATACCATACATTACTAAACCATAATACACTTCATCCAAATAATGTGTAAATAAAATTCTGTATATTTGATTAGTCAATCCACCATTTGACTGGTCAAAGACATTGTTTAGGCAACTTAAATAATAAAACGTCTTGTCTCTTCTATCATATTTGACAGAATAGATTATAAGAGGTAGCAAAAAAAATATATTTGTTGATGGTGTTTTCTAGGCACTATGTTATTTAAGCAGCACGACATGGGTAAAAAAGGTAATTCACTTCTCAGTCAAGATTATTAATGCCGACCCGACCACTAAAGAGCCAACAGTAAGAGACCGAGCACTTGGTGATAGGTGACCGACCATTTTTCCAGATAAACCGGGCACTATCAAGTCGGCAGAAGCATTCTCAGCATAAAAGACTATCATGACCGACCTCATGAAGACCGACCAGACAGGCGAGATATACTCAAGATGACGACACCCTATTCTTGCAGATAAGATAAACAAATTATCCTACTCTCACGAGGAAATGAAGTCAGAATCCAAGAAGGAATAAGCAAAGTGAAAGCAACGTTGGGTTAGAAATCCTTACAAGAGGAGAAGACCAAATTCAACTAGGATTTCTTATGCAAATAGGAGTCTGATTTCTGTACTATTATAAATAGGAGGGCAGAGCATGTGTAAAGTGGCATAAAAAATTAGGGATCTGGATCTTCAAGCTCTGACTTGTAGAAAACAAAAAGAGACTCGAAAAGAGTGTTTAAGTAATAAAAGTACCATCCTGTTTGTGTCCGTGGACGTAGGTCGGATCCAAATCCACCGAACCACGTTAAATCTCCTTGTTGATTGGTGCGTTTATCTGTTTTTTGCTAAGTTTACCTTTGGTCCCCCATAACCAAACAAATTCACTATTGAATGAGGATTTCTTCGGGAGTGATATTCCAATATGACCCTGAGACCAAAATCCACCGTCAACAGTTGGCGCCGTCTGTGGGGAACTGGACAAAAAGCAACTCGTGTAGTAAGACAATGGCGGAAGGCGGAAACCACCAATCATCAGGAAACTCAGCCACAGATTGGATGGAGAAGATCGAGGAGAACCTAAGGAAAGAAATGAAGGAAAATCAAACCTTGCTAAAAACCATAGTGGACCGGTTGGAAAAGATAGAGGGAGCACACGACGAAGCCGGGACTAGCCGACGAAGCCGGGACTAGCCGACGAAGGAACGAAATAGCAGAGGGAAAAAGAATTGTTGATACAAGTGAGGACGACAGACCCTGGAGAAGGGGCCCCTACAGGGTAAAATCTGTAGTGGTTCAGGAAGACTCCCAAACTGAGGACATGTGGGAGGAAGAAGATGACAAATCGTCACCAAACTCCTCCTATAATAGCCCTCACGATGCCAGGAAAAAAAGGGAAAGAATGTGACGAAAGAGCACGGGAAAATACCGGACCTGAGAAGCACCACGCCCAAGACAACAGAAAAAGAGGAAGTCACAAGAGGCGGCATGGAACCAAAGACAGCAGCATGAAATCTTGGCTGCGGGAGGAGCTGGTCAAATGGGGAGTATACCCCAATACAAACAGAGGGGATGTCCAAGACGGCAAAGATGAGTCCCCCCTCACAGAAGAAATAAAAACAGAGAAATTCATGAAAAGATTCAGCATGCCAACCATGGCGCCATACAAAGGCCATACCGATCCCAAAACCCACATTGAAGGCTTCGTCCTACTAATGGAGGTACAAGGGGTAACATGGGACGCCATCTGCAAAGTGTTCCCCCTAACTCTGGCCGGACCGGCCATTCTATGGTATAGAAGCCTAGCCCCAAGAAGCATCAGCAGCTTCGCACAACTGAGAAAGTCATTCATACGACACTTTAAAGGGGCTTGTGCCCCCAGGAAAACGATTGGAGAACTAAGGCTTATGAAGAAAGGAGACGATGAACCGTTGAAAATATTTATTGAAAGATACCACAATATGGTACTTGAAGTCGGAGGGTACGAGTCTTCCGAAGCCCTGGAAAGCTTAAAGGGAGCCTTGAAAGTCGGAAGGCTATGGACCAACCTAAGGATCCAAGACACCCCGGACTACGCAACCGCCCTGGAAGTAGCCCGGAAGTTCGTTCTGATAGAAAACGAGGAGAAAATATCCCGAAGAAGGAACACCATCAGAGAAAGAACCACGAAAGAGGGCGCCCCCCGCCGCATAGTTTGAGAATTCAGAAGGCCGCCCTTAAAACACAAGGAGTTCAAACCACTGCACCGAGACAACCAAGAGAGAAGGCCGCCGACCCAAGTAAATCATGTGGTCGAGGAAAATGCATACATCCCCCTAAAGAAACCACTGAGACAGATTGTTATGGAAATTCAGGGGAAAGGCCTCTTGGTAGAACCCGACCAAAGAAGATTTCCCCTGGACAAGAGGAACCAAAAGGCTTACTGCATACATCACAACTCCAGAGGACATGCAACTGACGGATGTAAAGATTTGCGGGAACAGATGGAAGACCTGGCACGAAACGGATACCTGAACAAGTACATTGACCATGAAGTTATGGCGACTAGGCAGATGACACATAGCACTAACCAGAGATTCTAATCGGTCAGGGAAAACTATAACAAAACTCGGGAGTCAGACGTACTAGAAACGGAACGGGCCCCGGGATTACAAGGTGGTCGGCCGGTATCAAACAATGCCCACAAATGAGCCAAATATAAAGATTTTTTTCGAAATATCCCGCAGAAGAACTGTAAGGAGGACAATATGTCCCCAAAAATGAATAAAACATTTTTTCATCCGCTTTCTTAAAACAAAGTTGAAAGCCATATACAAAAACAGGGGACATACTCGACGCCCACTACAAAAGACAGTTGGCACCAAGGCCGCTTCAACCATCGGCTCGAGGCTAGATTTTTGCTCCGCCGAGGACACTTAGTTTTTCAGCTCGGGGTCGGGTACATCCCACCGAGTCAGCCCTTCGGACTGGGGACGTAACATTCCCTCAGGTCCAAGTGCCTTTTTCAGCTCGAGGTCGGGTACATCCCACCGAGTCAGCCCTTCGGACTGAGGACGTAACATTCCCCCAGGTCCAAGTGCCCTTTTCAGCTCGGGGTCGGGTACATCCCATCGAGTCAGCCCTTCGGACTGGGGACGTAACATTCCCCCAGGTCCAAGTGCCCTTTTCAGCTCGGGGTCGGGTACATCCCACCGAGTCAGCCCTTCGGACTGGGGACGTAACATTCCCCCAGGTCCAAGTGTCTTTTTCAGCTCGGGGTCGGGTACATCCCACCGAGTCAGCCCTTCGGACTGGGGACGTAACATTCCCCCAGGTCCAAGTGTCTTTTTCAGCTCGGGGTCGGGTACATCCCACCGAGTCAGCCCTTCGGACTGGGGACGTAACATTTCCCCAGGTCCAAGTGTCTTTTTCAGCTCGGGGTCGGGTACATCCCACCGAGTCAGCCCTTCGGACTGGGGACGTAACATTCCCCCAGGTCCAAGTGCCTTTTTCAGCTCGGGGTCTGGTACATCCCACCGAGTCAGCCCTTCGGACTGGGGACGTAACAGTCCCCCAGGTCCAAGTGCCTTTTTCAGCTCGGGGTCGGGTACATCCCACCGAGTCAGCCCTTCGGACTGGGGACGTAACATTCCCCCAGGTCCAAGTGTCCTTTTCAGCTCGGGGTCGGGTACATCCCACCGAGTCAGCCCTTCGGACTGGGGACGTAACATTCCCCCAGGTCCAAGTGTCTTTTTCAGTTCGGGGTCGGGTACATCCCACCGAGTCAGCCCTTCGGACTGGGGACGTAACATTCCCCCAGGACCAAGCATCTCTCTTGGCTCGAGGTCCTCAGGGGCATACTCGGTACATAGGATCCGTGAGAAGCATAGCACAAGGAGGGATGATACCCATGTGGCGATTGCCTACTCCAGTGTTACCGAACATAAGGAGGAATATGCCCTTAATGTGTCGAGCACTCTTTGATCCTCACGTACCCGATGTAATGGATCCGTGGGAAAGCATAGCACGGGGGATAATGATGCCCTCGTGACGATTGCTAGCTCCAGTGATGCCGGACCTAAGGAGGAATGTGCCCTTAGTATCCCGGACACTCTTTGATCCATTCATCATCCGGATCCGCGAGAGACACAACACGGGGATGCGTTGTGCCCCTGTAGCGTGTGCCTACTCCAGCGTGGTAAGGAGGAGCCCTCATACAATACACAGGCTCCCCAGTGAACCGACATGTAGAGGATGTGCCCTTACCAATCAAACGCTCTTCTGATCCGAATCCTGGTTCGCCGGGACACTGAATTGAAAGATTCAGAATTGTGTTTTGGAGACCTCGGGCGGGACGCTGTTTTGAGGCATCCATGTTGTTGTTTATGCTTGCAAAAACGTTTTTGTTTTGGGATAGGTGCTAAGTCACCCCCACCTTTTGATTTCATTTTCCAGAATTTTGTTTTTGTTTTTTGCCGGTCTGGCAGAGGGACGCCCATGCCAGATTCGGTAGGGCTATAAAGGTTGATTCATTTCCCTTCGGAATAAGTCCCAATGATTAATCGGCTCGGGGCTGGATTACGTTCCGCCGAGGCTACTTCTTAGTCGGCTCGGGGGTGGATTTCGTTCCGCCGAGGCCGCTTGGTTATTCAGCTCGGGGTCGGGTTGCGTCCCACCGAGTCAGTCTTCTTTGGACTGAGGAGGTAACATTCCCCCAGAGCCCAAGTCTTTCACTCAGCTCGGGGTCAGGTTACGTCCCACCGAGTCAGTCTTCTTTGGACTGGGGAGGTAACATTCCCCCAGAGCCCAAGTCTTTCACTCATCTCGGGGTCGGGTTACGTCCCACCGAGTCAATCTTCTTTTAGACTAGGGAGGTAACATATATACATACATATGTGTCAAAAAGGAAGCATAAAGAAAAAAAGGAGAAAGAGATAAGAAAGACCCATAAAAATATATACATACATATGTGTCAAAATGCAGCTTGAAATATTATTAAAAAAAAGGGGGTTTAAAGTGTACACAGGGCCCCGGTTGGGTTACCCTCTCTCATTCAGCCCGCACAGGGGCGGGAATTTCTTCCTCAGCTAGCTCAGGCAGCGGGAGGATCGGCTCGACCTCAGGAGGAGGAACCGCGGCTTCAACTTCGCCAGCATGAGAGACCTCTGCTTCAGGGATTGGAGGAGGGATCTCAAAGCAGCCCTCGCCGGGGGCAGGAACATCATGTCGTCTTTCTTGGGAAGCCCCGAAAGCCGGAACCACCGAAATCGGGTCGGGATCCATCACCTCCTCGGAATGAGGATGGAGCCATTTCCGGAACTCCTCCTCAGATATATCTCCCTTGCAAAAGCTGATGGCCGCATAAATAGGATCCATATTCAGACTTGGCAGCACCATCGGTATCAGTTCAGCACGGTCACCAACCCCCTCAAGGCGGATGGCCTCCTTCTCGGCCTCAAGATCGACCTCTCTCTCCTCAAGCTCGACCTCTTTCCTTTCAAAATCATCCCGGGCCCGCGCCATCTGTTCATCCTTGGCTTTCAGCCTAGCCTCAACACTTGATACCTTCCCTTTCAAAATGCCAATCTCAGATTGGGCAACTTTCAAATCCTCCCTGGCAGTATCGGCAAGTTTTCGCTCCAACGCGGCAGCAGCCTTGAGAGCCTTGTTTGTTTTGAAGGCCTCTATTGCAGCCGTTTCATGATTCTTTATCACCTCCTCCCGGTCGGCCAGTTTAGCCTCCACTTCTGTAAGGCAATTCTGAAGCCTCTGGGCCTGACCACCCTCGGACAATAGACCCAGAAGGAGGTCCTTATTCTTGGCCATAAGGTAAGTAGCCTGTACGAAAACAAAAGAAGTCAAGATATAAAAGACCGAGAACCAAAATCAGAAAGAGGAGGAGTAAAACTACCTTTACCATTTGAGAGCTCATCTCAGTCACCAAGGCTTCGGGAGAGATATCCTCATATCTCGAAACCTCCTCCGGGGGAATCACCTCGGCCAATTCATTAAAGGCCGGCACTAAATGGGAAGTAGCCTCCCGGATGCCTTCTCCCAAATCATCCACCCCGAGGATCACAGAACCTTTCCGCTTCTTAGAGGAACCCTCAGAAGATTTTTTCCCCCGACGGGCATCTTTCTTCCTGCCCTGCACAGGCTCCTCCCCCTCCAACTCAGCCTCCTCGGCCCCAAAGTGACGCCTCTTTTTCCTAAAAGGCTTCGGCAGACTGACCAACCGAGCAGATTCTGGTAACTGCACACCAGATGGAGAGGATAGATCCCGAGTAGCCGGCTGAACCTCCCTTTGAGGTGCTCTCCCAACCACAACAGATTCAGGCTGTCCCCGGGAAGTTCCAGTTTCAACGTGGCCAGCCTTCTTCATAGTACCAACCAACTTCTCAAGAAACTTCGGCCTCTTTGACATACCTACAAAAAAAAAGAGGGAGAAGGAAATCAGGACCCGAGCATACAACAAAGACATCAAGCATGATAAACAAACAGGGAAGCCAAACTAAACAGTCAGCAAACATCTACCTATCCGACCCGAGACCTCCGAATGGACAGTCCGAGTCAGGCCCGACTCAACAAAGGTCGCATCATTAACCAATTCCCTCCAGTGAGCAGCATACCGACGAGCCCAGACTACCCGTTTCCGGACTTGATGGGAAACCTTGGGAGCATCCCTCCAACAGGCTAGGAGGAATAGAAAAGAAGGGGTAAGAGTCCACAAAAAAAAAGAGAAGAGAGAAACTAAGGAAAACTAGAAGATTGATCTCCTAACCTCCCGCCCTGAAAATATCCGGTACCAAGAATTCCCCCTCATCCGACCTTAGCGACCGTCCCCAGTCTCCAGTGGCCCAGAACCAGAGGTCTTTGAAATTCTTATTAGAGTCAGGGAGCTTTTGGACGACGTTTGATGAGCTGTCATAAGCGGAAAGGTAATATCATCCATGGTACGACCTAGGATTGGCCTTCAGCCGGTATAACCTCTTCACCTCTTCAAAAGAAGGCTCGCCGAGGCCTGTCCGATGCCAAGCTACATACAACCCGGCCAAAATCCTCCAACTGTTTAGACTCAACTGACAATGAGCAATCTCCATCTCGGCCAGCATCCAAGCAAAGTAAGGTTGAACCGGCAGCCGCAGCCCACACTCGAAAAAGGCAGGAAGAAGTGCCACCGAGCCCTCGTCAGGTTGACTAGCGCGATCCATCAGGCCGAGAACTTCAAGGGCGATATCTATCGGAATATTATATCGCTGTCGAAGGAGGGCAAGGTCGTCTTCAGTTATTTTGGAAGGACGGTTCATATCCAGAGCCGACGAGCCAAGATCACCGGACTCTGGATCCTTCCGCGGAACCCTTTGATGGTAGGAATCTTGTTCGATCTCAGAAGGAGTAGGGGTAGTATCAAGGTCTTCTACACTGGGTGCCCCCGAGCCCGAGGAGAGCTCTTCAGCAGGGGGAGTTGAGGTTTTAGCAGGATTTTCAGGGGAAGAACTGCTGTCAGACATCCCTGATATCCGGAAAAAAAAAAGGCAGGGGAAGTCAGTCTATAACTAAGAAACCATTCAGGATTCTTCCGTCCTAACTAAACCAGGCGGGTTCTAAAAGTGCCCTAAAGCAAAGACCAACAAAGCCTTAAGTCGTTCCCTAGCAACATTCAAAAAACAGCAAGACTCACAACACAAAAAAGGAAGAGGTCATCCAGAAGACTTACTTGTTCTTCTCAGGAAAGCAGGAGATTGCGCGGTATGGCTTGCTCGTCCCTTATGTTTGCAACGGAGAGAAAGAAAGCCCGAGGTTGAACTCCGAGAGCACTGAGTTGAGCGAGTCACGAAAATATTTTCAGGAAAGAAGGAGAAATTGCCAAAAAAGATTGAACAGTAAAAGCCTCGCCTTCTTATAGTCATGGCCAGGACGCTCGTGGCCGTTGGATCAACAGAAGAAACCCGGATGAACGCCAAGTGTCGACTGCAAAAAAGATCTGCCAAATTTAAACAGACGGTTGAGATCAGCGAGCTGTGAAGACGCCTCTAAACACGGTCGATTCGTTTCCTTTTTGGCGGGAACCTGACGGATGTTCGACAAGTGTCAAAACTGGAAGAAAACCTAAAGATGATTTGATGGGCATTTAAAACAGACGTGACTATTGCGCGTCTCAAGAAGAGGCGCTTGAAAAGGGGCGACGGAACACTTCAGAATCGGGTCGGCCTCCACTAGAATAAATCAGCACACCATCTTTACATAGTTCCCGGCACCAACTTGCATACTCGCTGGAACCGAGAACTAGGGGACAGATGTTGATGGTGTTTTCTAGGCACTATGTTATTTAAGCAGCACGACAAGGGTAAAAAAGGTAATTCACTTCTCAGTCAAGATTATTAATGCCGACCCGACCACTAAAGAGCCAAACAGTAAGAGACCGAGCACTTGGTGATAGGTGACCGACCACTTTTCCAGATAAACCGGGCACTATCAAGTCGGCAGAAGCATTCTCAGCATAAAAGACTATCATGACCGACCTCATGAAGACCGACCAGACAGGCGAGATATACTCAAGATGACGACACCTTATTCTTGCAGATAAGATAAACAAATTATCCTACTCTCACGAGGAAATGAAGTCAGAATCCAAGAAGGAATAAGCAAAGTGAAAGCAACGTTGGGTTAGAAATCCTTACAATAGGAGAAGACCAAATTCAACTAGGATTTCTTATGCAAATAGGAGTCTGATTTTTGTACTATTATAAATAGGAGGGCAGAGCATGTGTAAAGTGGTATCAAAAATTAGGGATCTGAATCTTCAAGCTCTGACTTGTAGAAAACAAAAAAAGACTCGAAAAGAGTGTTTAAGTAATAAAAGTACCATCCTGTTTGTGTCCGTGGACGTAGGTCGGATCCAAATCCACCGAACCACGTTAAATCTCCTTGTTGATTGGTGCGTTTATCTGTTTTTTGCTAAGTTTGCCTTTGGTCCCCCATAACCAAACAAATTCACTATTGAAGGAGGATTTCTTCGGGAGTGATATTCCAATATGACCCTGAGACCAAAATCCGCCGTCAACAATATTCATACCTTACAATTTTCACACGTATTCACCCCATTTTTGAGACTCCACATTGAAAGTCTCGAACTCAAAATCTCATCCATAACCTTTAGTGTTGGAAAATTGTTGTTAATTATTTGTTGTTAATCAAATAATTGTTGTTAATTGTTTGGTGTTGTTAAATAACAACAATTAGTAATGATTTCATGTTGGAAATTATTAAGTAACAACAAGAGTTGTTAATCAAATAATTAAGTAACAACAAGAGTTGTTAAGTAACAACAATTAGTGAAATGTTAAGTGGGGAACATATGGTACACCCATGATGTTAACATTTTTTGTAAGGGTTAGAGAAAGTCATTATGCATCCTAATAATGTGATTAATAGTAATCAATGCATGTGATTACATAGTGACTTGTTTTCCCTCCTATAAATAAGACCATTTGCTTATTGAGTTAAGCAATCAATTAAGTTTGATTAAGAGGTCTCTACAAGTTTAAAGGTATGCAATTGTGTTGTGATTAACTTAGATTTATTTCAATTAGTTTGTAAATAAATCTAGGACTAATAATACATGTATGGTTAGATCCTAAGAGGACAAACATGTAAATATATTAGGGATTATGTTTCCTAACATTGGTATCAGTAGCTTAAATACATGTATTCTAGTTAGATTACACAAAAATTACATGAACATGCATGAAAGTTGTAAAAAATGCTTCTGTTTTTGTTTTTTACAAAATGATTTTCTTCCAACTTTGGGCCATGATAACTTTCTGTAGAAAATTGATAATCGCATGTTAAAATATATTTTGAAAACTAGGTCATGAGATCTTCAATTTGGTATATCATTTGCTTAATTCGGATTAAAATTGAGAAAGATATGGACCCTAGAAGTTGGCTAGACGAATCTGTTTTTACCCAGAAAAACACTCCCAGAAGAGCCGTACTACTTGTCATCCGATATTTATAAAATCAGACGACAAGTCGTCTGATTGGTGTACGACAAGTCGTACGCTTAGAGCTCAAAGGGACGACATGTCGTCCATGTATCACGCGACTGACAAGTCGATTCCACCTATAAGTGACAACCGACATGTCATACAGTCACGGAACACGCGGACGACATGTCGTCTGCGCGTGTAACTCGGTCGAGACTGGCCAGCGCGTGAGAGCGTGTGAGGGCGAGTGGGAGCCCGTGGCCGGCGAGTGGCGGCGCGTGGCGGTGCGTGAGCCACTCCTAAGGCGCGTGTATGGCGCGTGGAAATCTGTGTAGGCCCGTGTTGGTCATGTCTGTATCGGTTTGCTTCGGTAATTCCGATCCGTCATAATTAAAAGTCTAATCCTTTTTGCAAAATGTTTTAATCATCCACG
Organism: Zanthoxylum bungeanum; assembly: GCA_019454045.1. Lineage (NCBI taxonomy): Eukaryota > Viridiplantae > Streptophyta > Magnoliopsida > Sapindales > Rutaceae > Zanthoxylum > Zanthoxylum bungeanum. The sequence continues at coordinate 135,195 of SKCR01005207.1, read as the reverse complement.
ATAAATTTGTTTTATCATATAAACTTTGTGTTTATGAAAATGAATATCTTTGTGATGTTTATTTTAATCAATGTAACTTTGTGTTTCAATGTATTGATTTTTCCTTGTATTTGTTGCAGAAAAATCATGGCGATTATTCGACGAATTGCAAAAAATGATTACGACACCCACAGACCGGGAGATGATATTAGACATGTTGATGGAAATGGATAAATATCGAATGAGTGAAAGCGATGATATGATTTCGCATATCATCACTTTCAATAACATGTTACATGAGTATATCTGGGCATGTAATTGGATAGGACAGCCGAATAGATTCAGATTACTGAGAAACACTCTCCCCAAGATATGGAAAAAATAATTTACTCGTATTTGGATATTAGTAAAACGTGAGGAAAAACATGTTCCTTATAATAAAGCCATTGAGAGGTTAGCGGTTCAGTATCTACGGCATAAGGCAAATAATACTATTTTTCCTTCGATGTCCCTGAAACGTTGTAAGGATCCTAAATTTGCTATAGGTTTTCCATGGTTGTCCAAGATCAATTACGAGTTACCCAAAGAGTTTGAGGATTCGTATCCAAAAACATATATGAGTTGGGACTCTACAACTGGGAAAATTATTGTCGTAAAATATTAATTTCTTTCTTGTTGTTTCTGTGTGTTATTTTACAGCATGTAAATATTGTATTTATATATATGAATGTTTCATGTTGAATTTAATTTATGTAATTAAATCAATGATTGTCATGTACAATAGTCGCATGATTAAGATGTTCTAAGAATTTATGTAATTTTTAGAAAATGATTTTACATGATTGATTATGTTGATAATATTTTTACATTGGGTAATTGGATGATGATTGGACACATAGTGGCCTTTTGACTCCAACCCTATTGAAAAATCTTATTAAACATAATTTCTTTCATGATAAAATAAGACAAAAGTATTAACAATTGTGCATGAATGTCTGTAGAAACTTTATGTTTTTAATATGGCTTCCGTAACAAAGAACATTATTGCTGAACTCAACAAGGGTGAGAAATTGAATGGCGATAATTATGAAATTTGGAGCATGAAAATCCAATATGTGCTAGAAGAACAAGAGGTTCTTGAAACTTGAAAATGAGCATGGATGAACCTGAACAGGGCACTATGGCCCAACACAGGCGAGACCGAGAAGCTTATGAGGCCTGGAAGAAAAGAAAAAGAATCACATTGCCCGCATTACGTTGCTAAGCAATATGGATAATGACCTAATGAAAGAGTTCAGGAAATATGACATGGCTAAGGACATGTGGTCCACACTAGCTGAAAAGTTTGGTAGTATATCAATAACCAAACTCAGGTCACTGACAATCAAGTTTGACACATACAAGAAACGCCCTGAGTTTACTATGTCAAAACACTTGAGGCAAATGTCAAACATGATTACTGAACTGGCAGATGTTGTACATGTTCTTACATATGAACAAAAAGTCCAAGCGGTCATTCGTTCTTTCCAAATAGCTGGGAGCATATGAAGATGCATTTGACACACAATGAGAGCATCAAAACCTTTGATGATGCAAAACGTCACCTTGAATTAGAAAGCGACCGACTCGTGGCCGCTAAGTCAAATACTGAAGTGTATATGACAGAAACTAGCAAACCTGGGGGTTTCAAGAAGAAAAGAAAATTTCATGGTGGTGGGTTCCAGTTCGGAAAAGAAAAAAATTCTTCCAAACCAGAAAAGAAATAGAAAACCAATCAACATGGGAAAGGAAAACGTCCTACCAAAAATAAAAACATGGCAAAGGTTAAATGTTTTAACTGTGGTAAGAAAGGTCATTTTGCTCGTGACTGTACTGAGCCTAAAAAGGTGAATACCTTTCGTGCATATTTAAATGAAATATGTGTTTCAAGTTCAATCTTTCTAACTGAATCTAATCCTTTGTGGACTGTAGACTCAAGAGCCACATACCATGTAGCGAAGGATAGAGATGCCTTCGTGGAATTTCGATGAATTTCACCTGGGGTGAAGTGGATATATGTTGGCAACAACTCACGGGTTGAAGTCAAAGGCATAGGAACATGCAAGTTAGTCATGCTTGGTGGAAAAACTTTACTACTACATGATGTATTGTTTGCTCCACAAATTCGTCGGAATTTAGTTTCTGTGTTGGTTTTGGTTAATTTAGGTTTCAATTTGAACTTCCATAAATTTGGTGTTGATTTGTACTTGGTACAATACACTATTGTTCTGGTTATTTTCTTGGTGGTTTTATTGTATTGAGTGTTGAATGTTTCAATCACAATTCCAGTTTTTCGTTTGTTACTTCAACTGTCAATAATGATGGTGATGTAATAGTGTGGCATGCTAGACTTGGCCACATTGGCCAGCAAAGAATAAACAAATTAGCCAAAGAAGGCTTTCTGGGAAATATTGAGAATGTATAATTGTCAACCTGTGAATATTGCTTGGCAGGAAAAACTGCGAGAAAACCATTTGGAAAAGGGACTAGAGCAGAATTTCCATTACTATTAATTCATTCAGATATATGTGGTCCAATGAATGTCAGGGCAAGGCATGAAGCATCTTATTTCATCACATTCATAGATGATTTTACACGCTTTAGTTATGTCTATTTGATTGCTCATAAATCTGAAGCATTAGAATGTTTCAAGAAATTTATGAATTTAACAGAAAATCAATTGGACAAGAAAATTAAAGCACTATGCACTGACTGTGGTCGTGAGTACTTATCTGATCAGTTCAGAGAATTATGTGATGAAAAAGGAATTAGTCGTCAGTTGATTACTCATATTACTCCTCAACAAAATGGTGTTGCGGAAAGAAGAAATAGAACTCTTCTTGAGATGGTTAGGTCTATGATGGCACAAGAAAATTTGCCTATAACCTATTGGGGTGATGCATTATTAACTGCCACATATGTACTTAACTGAGTGCCATCAAAATCTGTGTCCACCACACCATATGAGTTATGGACAGGTCGTAAACCAGATATTCACTTTCTAAAACCTTGGGGTTGTGCGACCTATGTTCATGTGCGTTCTCACGAACATGGAAAGTTAGGCTCAAGAGGAAAAAAGAGTATCTTCATAAGATATTCTGAACAATCAAAATGATATGTTTTCATAGGTGAACATGAAAGTGGAGGCGTGACAAAATTTGAATCACGAGATATCACATTTTTAGAAAATGATTTTCCTAAGCAGGGTGAGATAGGTCAAGATTTATCTCTATATGAAACTCAGGATCACATGGATCACATGATTGGTGAACCCTCGGGTTTACCTAATTCAAGTGGGAGTGATTTGAGAAAACATGATGAATTTGTTTCACATGAATCTCAAAATGATGAATTAGTTTCACACGAGTCTCTTTTACGTGATCCGAGTGGGAGTGATGTACATATTCCAAGTGGGGGCAATGTGCATGATTCAAATGGGAATAATATCGAAAGTGAGGAATCAGTTCCACCCCTAGAATCCCAATTGCGACGTAGTAATCGTATAGGCATTCCTCGACGTCGTTTCGATATCGAAGGAGAAACCTTTATGATTCTACCTCAAGATGATGAAGAACCTAGAAACATAAGAGAGACTCTTCAGTATCCTGCTAAGGAAAAATGGATGAAAGCAATGGAAGAAGAGATAAAGTCAATGAGGTCCAACCAAGTTTGGGAATTGGTTGATCTACCCAAAGGACGCAAAGCTGTTAAGAACAAATGGGTTCTTAAAATAAAGCGTAATGCCGATGGAAATATCGAAAGATATAAAGCACGACTTGTGGCAAAAAGGTATACGCAACAGGAAGAAATTGACTATGAAGAGACTTTTTCACCTATTGTAAGGTTTACCACAATTCGCTTGATTCTGGCTATAGTAGCAAGTATGGATCTAGAATTACATCAAATGGATGTAAAGACTTTTTTTCTCAATGGAGAACTTGATGAAGAAATCTACATGGAACAACCAGTAGGCTTCATAAAAGAAAATGAAAAATGAGAAAGTATGTAGACTTTTAAAGTCTATATATGGTCTCAAGCAATCGTCTAGACAATGATATATACGATTCCGCAATACAATCATTTCGAATGATTTCACAATGATAGATGAGGATCATTATGTGTACACCAAGAGAGATAAAGATAAGTTCATTATCTTATCTTTGTACGTGGATGATATACTTATAGTCGGAAATGATAAGGAGTTTGTAAAACACATCAAAAAATGGTTATCATCTAACTTCGAGATGAAAGATATGGGTGAAGCTGCATATATTCTTGGGATTAAGATCTCAAGAAATCGTTCAAAGAATTTATTATCTCTTTCACAAGAGTCATATATAAAGAAAATTCTTGAACGCTTCCAAATGCAGGCTTGTAAACTCATTGATACTCCTATCACGAAAACTGAAGCTTTGAGTCGTAGATTGTGTCCTGAAACTCCACAGGAAAAGGAACAAATGAAGAAAGTTCCTTATGCAAATGCAGTTGGAAGTTTAATATATGCAATGTTGTGTACAAAACCTGATATTTGTTTCGCTGTTGGAATGGTAAGTAGATACCAATCCAATCCAGGACTAGCACATTGGAAAGCAGTTAAAAGAATATTTAGGTATCTGAGAGGGACAACTGATTACTCATTGTGTTATCAAGGAAATGATCTGCAATTGAGAGGCTATACTGATGCTGACTGGGGAGGTAGACAATGGTGCCATTTAGATGAAAGAAAATCTACCTCCGGTTTTGTTTTCTTGCTAAACAATGGTGCCATTTCATGGAGCAGTAAGAAACAGTCTTGTATAGCCTTATCCACAATGGAGGCTGAATTTGTGGCCTTTTCATCAGCAGTACAAGAGGCTATGTGGTTGAAAATGTTCTTAGATCATTTGGGTATGTCAAATGAAGCTTCTGGTCCAGTATTAGTTAACTGTGATAGAGAAGCAGCGATAGCCTACACAAAAGACCCAAAATTCCATTGTAAAACGAAACATATAGATACCAAATATAACTTTGTGAAAGACATAGTTGCACGAGAAGAGGTAAACATCAAATATATTTCTACTCAAGAAATTGTAGCAGATCCATTGACCAAGCCTGTTCCTAGAGATGTCTTTGTTAGACATGTAAAAACTCAGGGATTGAGTAGATGTTAATGTGCTTACATATTATGATATGTATTTTTCCCAAATAATGTTTACCAATGTTAATACTCATTGATATTTGTGTTCAATGCTTACATGTTATTATGTTGATACATGTTTAAACAAATATATTATTGGTTAGTATGAGAAGTATGTCGGACAAGTGAATGATTGGCCCTCTCACACGGGCAATCGCCTCCATTACTTTGTGTTAATGGGGGATGAGACAAATTTTTAAGCTAATTATCTGAGTGATAATTTAAAGAGCTCAAGCTTGAAAATTAAGTAATGTCATTATGAGGTCACTTTCTCTGTGATATGACCTAAGGTGAATAATTTCGTTTCACATTACTTGTCTTAATGTCAGTTATGAGTTAGACATTGTGTTTTATCTGAACTATAATCTGTATGGTATTTTATGAGACATGCGCTTCATGGGAAAGGAGAGAATACCGTAGCGCATGTTTTCATACCATGTGTACATTTGCGACTATTGAGGGTAATACAAGTAAAGATCTCAGTCTTGATATTGTGTGAGACCCTTGAGATTATTTTCAATCTCAAATTGTACCATTTAGACTCTTGTTTGCTTCTTAAAATTAGATTTGATGATCGCTATCTTGGAGTGTTACTGAAGGATCACGAGAGATTCGATTCGAAAGGACATCTCTGGAAAAGCGAATTGAATCAAGGTTGAGAGATTCGAGAAATGAGAAAGATCATTATATAAGTAATATCACATTAGCTCGTATTCACTGGTCGACCAATTATGTTGTTTTATGTGATCAAACATGATTGTGAATAAAAAAATAAATATTACATCTGAAAAGAGATCGAGAGAGATTTAATGTGATAAATGATCGAGGATACTGCATACATAATCCATTAAGGTTCTATCCATTTTTCGAGCAGCTATATATTCCTAACAGATGTATAGTGTCACGGGCCAAACTTTGGTTTCACCAAGTTTGGGTCCGTGCGGTACTTGTTAGCGTTGTGCCTAACAAGTCAGCCTAGAATCGACCTGCAAGGTCGCACCCATGGTTAGCCATCTATAGAATGGAACATTATTAGGCAACAAAGTAAAGCATACATCGATAAGCACACATCCACAAGACATTAGATAATGAAACACGTGCAAGACATATGGGATACACATTCAAGCAACACATTCGCACATAGCAATTGGAAATCAAAAGGAAGCATGTTTCATTAAGCAAGCCAACAAAGGGCGAGGGAGTACACAGCTAAATCCCCTAGTATGCTGGTGGCCAAGGCCCTTCTAAGGTGCCCGGGTCACCCCCCCTAAAGAGGTTTTAAAAACATTGCACAAGTGTCACTAGGAAACACACATGATGTTTGAGTTGTCACACCCCCTAAAATAGAAAAATAAAATAAAATAAGAATAAATACAAAGTGCAGACTAGCACCACACGCAAGCGGCCATGGGCAAGTCATTGGCCCTGGACAAGCTTGGGGTGTAGGTGCGTTACATCATCCCCCACTTAATATGTCGACGTCCTCGTTGACACATCTGAACTGCTCCTCCTCTGCTCTTCACCTCGGTGCTGGTAGGCTTGAAACTCTTCACTCTGCTGCTTCAATTGGTGCAGGTCTTCGGCTCTCTTGTCTTGACGCTGTGATGAGCGGAAAATATATCAATATTTACCGCCCCTTTTACTTAATATTTTGTTTAGTTTCTCGGGTTTGATGAACGTTTTGATGTGTTTTAGTTTATTTTGCAGATAAAATAATATTGGGACTCAATGAAATCATTTAGGACGAAATGTGGATCAAATAAGGGCAATTATTGGACTTGATATATTAATTTTGAGATTGGAAATTTGAAAGGGCGTTTTTGACGAAGTGCAGTTTTGGAAATTCCAGTTTTGCGCATCTGTCGTATTTTAGGCATAACTTTTTACTCAGATATCGGATTGAGCTGATTCAAGTTCCAATTAAATAAGACTCAAAGCTCTACAACTGTGAAAGAGAAATTATTTTCTAATTCTGATGATTTCATGACCGAAATTGATGAACCATACAGAAGTGTGTGGAGTGTAATTATAAAAGTCATTATCAATCATTTTCAAAGCAAAATATTAATTAATTAATAATTAATAAAAATTATCAAATCAACACAAACAAGAAAGAAAGTAGTGGAGAAATTATGGATTTGGTGGAGTAATTAGTGGAGAAATTAATAATGGATTTGGTGGAGAATTTGATGGTGGCAAAATTTTGCCTATAAATCCAAGCCATTCATTTGTAAAATTGATACTTTCTTCTTTGAAATTCTTAATGAATAAATAAGAAGATTGTATCTAGTTTGTTTATTTTTAGTTTTCAGTAATTAATTTTCAGTTTCGCACTTTCTTTTCTTTACTTACAGTTTTTACTTTCCGCAATTTACTTTTACGCAGAGTACTTTTCTTTCTTTAATTTTTCAGTTTTTACTTTTTAGTAATGAGGAGGTAACTTCCCCCAGCTAGGGTGAAAGGTAATTCTTTACTGTTACTATTTAGATTAATCTCCCTTAAAAATAATATATTCACTATTTAAAATATTGACTTAAAAAGGATACGCCAGATTGTCGGTTGGTAATTCATTTTAATCTGATTTAAACCTGACTAATAAAGGATACCGCCAGATTGGTCGGTTGGTAATTTAATTTTGGTTCCGCCTTTATGGCTGGTTGGACTTAATTTGACTTAATCAGGTTACCGCCTATATGGCTGGTTGGAAAAAGAATCACAAGTTTATATATTATTTTATGGGAGATATCTAAATTAGTAGTAGTAAAAGTAATTCCTTTTACCTTAGCATTTTATTTTATTGTAATTTACTTTTCAGTATTTACTTTACCGCATTTTTACTTTATGTCTTTTATTTTCAAGTTTTTACTAGCCCTAGTTATGTGTTGTAACTAAATTAGTTATCTGGGGTTGTGATGAAATCCAATATCACCGTTTTATAAGGGTTAGATTATAGCTTGGGTAATATAAAGATTTATTTATTGAGTCTTAAACTTAATGCTTTTTCATTAATGGCCATTAATAAAATTGATCTGGTAAATCTAAAATGCACTAGACATAGGGATTTTAGGTTTCAGCCTTAGACTCAATAGCCCACGATCTTCCTTGAGGATAGATAACCCTTTAATAGATTTCCTTACAGGATAGGATATACCTGTCGGGCGGGGGTAGCCATAATTGGAACTTAAACTTAATGAATCCAGATAATTTGGTTGACATAGACATATGATTCAATTGGGTTAAACTGGTATTTGTGTCTGACCATCGACAGAGGCTTAACATAATTTAGTGTTCCAGGTTAATAAATCAATATATTACCCAACTTTAAGATAACCACTTCATCTTAAAATGATATTGGAAGAAATCACAACCCTAGATAGTTTTTAATATTGAAATTTCTTAAAACCTATTTTCGACAATTTTATTTACTTATTTTTAAATTTAGAATCGTCACCTTTTCAAATCAATCAAACAACTGTTAGATACTAGTAATCAATTGACCTCATAAAATTAATAGAAGAGATATTAAGTCCTCGGGGATCGATATTTTATACTACTTGAACGATACGTGCGCTTGCGTTATACGTGTGTGTTTTGACGCGGTCAAGTTTTTGGCGCCGTTGCCGGGGACTTATTTATCTTTACTATTAGTTTAGGGTTAGAAATACGTTACTTTTATCTAATTTCTTTTTACTTATTGTTTTTGTTTTCTTGTGTTTCGGGTTCTCAGAAACTAAATGAGACGAACCAGAAGCTTTGAACTCCGACCGCTTGACCCAGAAATTGAAAGAACCATCAGACAGTTGAGAAGGGAAAGGCGAGAAGGCCAAGAAGCTTAGTCAACATGGAACCTGAACCTTTGAACGTTGCACCACCAATTCTCATTCGAGACAGAACCATTCCGGTGGTTGACAGACTCATTTCCTGTATTGTACTTCCTCCCTTACCAGCAAATGCGTGTGACATCAAAACATGCATTCAGATGATTCAGCAGTCAGTTCAGTTCGGGGGGAATGCAACTGAAGATCCTAATCCCCACATTAGCAACTTCCTGGAAGTTTGCAGCACTTTTAACTACAACAGAGCATCAGAAGAAGCAATGAGACTGCGAGTTTTTCCATACTCCTTGAAGGACAGAGCTAAAGCTTGGCTACATTCACTACCAGCAGGTTCCATCACAACATGGAACACTTTAGCCACCAAATTTCTTGCAAAGTACTTTCCACCAGCCAGAACCGGAAAATTGAGGAATGACATCACATCTTTTGTACAACAAGATTCAGAATCCCTCTGCGAAGCTTGGGAAAGGTACAAAGATTTACTCCGGAAATGTCCTCACCATGAGATTCCAAAGTGGCTACAAGTTCAAACATTCTATAATGGACTTTCTGGAATAATGAGAACCACAATCGATGCTGCTGCTGGAGGAGCACTAATGGCAAAAGGAGAAGATCAAGCCTGGGACCTAATCGAAGAAATGGCCAACAACAATTCCTTGTGGCCAACAGAAAGGAGCATGATCCAAAGAATTGCAGGAATTTATGAAGTTGGAGCAAACACAGCAGTGAATACCAGGCTGGATCAGATATGCAAATGTCTAGAAACACTTAGCACGTAAGTTATGAACATCATTGGATCCACAAGTTCACCATATGGAGGAGCACCAGAACCAAACCAACATGAAGAGACGGTGAATTATGTCAACAATTTCAACAGACAAGGGAACAATTCATATTCCAACACCTACAACCCAGGGTTGAGGAATCATCCTAATTTATCATGGAGCAACAATTCAGCGGCCAACAGCAGAACTATCCACCTGATTCCAGCAACAGAACAAAGGCCAGGAGCAGGCAAATGAAATCAGGAATAACAGAAGTGTTGACCTACTTGAAAAAGATGGAAGCAAAACACGACCTCAAAGCAGCAAGATATGACAACTATATTTCAAAGCCATTCAGCTTCTATTAAAATACTGGAGAATCAAATGGGACAACTGGCCAATGCTCAGAGTTACAGACCGCCAGGTACCCTTACTAGCAACACAGAGCCAAATCCAAGAACATGGGGAATGAGCAATGTCATGCCATCATGTTAAAAAGCGGTACTGAAATCAACAAAGATGTTGGAGTCAAAACAGATGCTGAGGAAGTTCCAAAAGAAACAAAGCAACAGATGGAGGAAAAAGAAGCAAAGGAAAAGAACAGATCACTCCACCTCCACCTTTCCTCAACGTCTTCAGAAGAACAAATTGGAAAAGCAGTTTTCTCGGTTCCTGGAAATCTTCAAAAGCTGCATATCAACATTCCATTTGCAGAACGTTGGAACAAATGCCCACCTATGCCAAATTCATGAAAGATATTCTTTCACACGAAAATGGAGAGATTGGGAGATTACGAGATAGTAGCATTAACAGAAGAATGCAGTGCCATCATTCAGAGGAAACTTCCCCCAAAGTTGAAAGATCCTGGCAGTTTCACTGTTCCTTGCGTCATAGGAGAACATAACTTTGGTAAGGCTTTGTGTGATTTAGGTGCGAGTGTTAACTTGATGCCTTTTTCTATTTTCAGGAAATTACATATTGGAGAAACAATGCCAACATCAGTCTCACTGCAACTTGCTGATAGAACGCTCGTATTTCCAAGAGGCGTAGTTGAGGATGTGCTGGTCAAGGTTGACAAATTCATTTTCCCAGCAGATTTTATTATCCTTGATATGGAGGAAGACGCAGACGTGCCAATCATCCTTGGGAGACCATTCTTGGCTACAGGTCGAACCATTATTGATGTACAAAAAGGAGAACTAACCATGAGGGTACAGGACCAAGAAGTAACATTCAATGTTTTCAAGGCCATGAATTTCCCAGATGATGAAAAAAAGGAGGAATGTTTCAAACTCGATGTGATACACAGTACCATTCAGAACTCTGATGAAAGACAAAGTTCTACTGACAAACTTAAAACATGTCAATTGTCTATGGAGCCTAAAGATAAAGCATCTTTTGCACTGAAAGAGCCAATACTTGCTCTACAAGCAACAGAAGAGAAAAAGTTCCACCAGCTCAACGAATTGGAGGAATTTCACAATCAGCCTTTTGAGGATGCCAAATTGTACAAAGAAAAAGGCAAGAAAAGACATGATGAGAAGTTAGTGCGCATATAGCTGGAACCAGGGCAGAAGGTACTGTTAAACAAATCAAGGGTGAAATTATTCCCATGGAAGCCAAAATCACGGTGGTCAGGTCCATTTGTGATCACAAAGTTTTAACCAAATAGAGCCGTTGAGATACATGATCCTGACGCTAACAAAACTTCAAGGTTAAAAAAAACGTGTCAAGCACTACTGGGGAGAATCATTTGAGCGACAAAAAGAAAGTGTTACACTTTCAGATCCAGCTTAACGTTCGAGAAGCCAAGTCTGGCTGACGACTTTAAACTTAGCGCTAGCAGGGAGGCAACCCATGCAATTTGTGTATATATTGTGATTTGGTGTGATTTATTTTGTGTGTTTAATTTTTGCAGGTTTAGTCATTTCAAGATGGAGAAGCTCTCGCAAATCTTCACAAGCAATTTCCTTCTCTCCCTCCAAAATCTCTGATGAAAGTTTACAAAGCTCGCTTGGAACGGATGAGGTTATTGACAATCCATGGTATTCCTAATGATATTCGTTGGGTAATTGAAGCACGAGTCCGATTGGCAGGTGAGTCTTCTGACTCTTTTATTTTCATCTGCCTGGATTTGGAAGAAGCACCTATTCAAAGAAACGTAGAGCTAAGCAAATGGGTGTTTTGTTACAAATGTGCACGATTTAATTGCAACACTCGTTGTCGTTCTTTAGGAATGGTGTCTGATAATCGCGAAGACAAATTAACTTCATTAGGGATGGCTTGAGTAAGGAGTCTTTAGATGATCTATCTTCGACTCTTGAGACGCATCCCAGTGGATATGTTCATATAGCCATTCGCAAATTACATACACAATTCCAAAAGGAAAGACAACTGTTAAGTCTCGGGAATCTGACTCAAAAGACCCTGTTTGCCAATTTATAAGAAAATTGGATGGGAAGCTTGTCCCTGACGCATAGAAGTCAATCAAGCCGTTACTTTTCTTGTAAATATTATATCTCTTTGTCTTTTCTTATAATTGTGATTTGTTTTGATGTTTCTTTTTTTTTTTTCTCCGACAGGATCCATACCTTTTTGACTATCACGATATTAATTCGTTACTAATCGTCATCTGGAAGATACTTGTGCTGTTATTACTCACCCATTTTTCAGGTACTATAAATTCAGCCCCGTCATTGCACTTTTGAAGGCATCCGGAGTTGAAAAAGAAATACATAAAAAATGGAAGCCACTTCAAGAAGACGAGTTGAAACATTTGTGTGTTTTGGCGGTAGTAGTGTTGGGTACTAAACCACAATACATAGAAGCAGCACAGGAATTGGGTCGAGTCTTAGCTGCAAGAAATATGCACTTAATATATGGCGGAGGAAATCTTGGACTAATGGGGATCGTTTCAAAGGCTGTACAGGAGGGAGCAGTAAATGTTTTAGGAATCATTCCAAAACCCTTGGCAGAGGCAAATCTTATTGGATCATCAAACGGAGAGGAACTGATCGTGCCAGGTATGTCTGAACGACTGGTAGAAATGATTAACCGTTGCTGATGCTTTATCGCTTTGCCAGGTGGCTTGGGTACATTGGAGGAAATTTTATAGTTCTAATCTTGGGCGAACCTGAACATACACCAGAAACCGCTTGGACTGTTTAATGTTGATGGATTTTAATGATTTTCTTTTTTCTTTGTGTGTTTCTTGATGATGCTCGGAGAAATGGGTTCGTGTCAAAACCTATGAAAGAACTCTCTTCACTGCCAGAACTGCTCCGGATCTAATAGACCAACTCATAGCCTATGAACCACAAGTTGACCCTATCCTTTCAAAGATAAATTGGTCCGAGGACGATCGTGGTAAGAGGCGTCGAATTAATCTGGATCTTAACCTTTAATTTCCGGTAGATTTCAGCTAACCAGGTACGACCTTCTTAACTCTCATTCTCTGTTTAAGACATTGGGGACAATGTCTCATTTAGGTTTGGGGGAGGGAATTAGTTTATTAGTACCTTGTTTTTAGTTTGTGTGTTGTTTTTATTTTTAATTAGTCCAAAATATTTCGAAAAATACAAAAAAAAATTGAAAAATTTTCAAAAATTACAAAAATATTTTGCATTTTTGTGTTTTTTATTTTGACTAAAAGGAGGAATTGGTAAGAGGTAGCCGAGTAAGGAATTTCCACTCCTGAGACGTATCTCAACCCTATTTCGAAACAAGTTAATTTTTGTTTATTTCCTTTTGAATTATTTAATTTGTGAATTCTCCATAAATCTGACTAAAATGGATCTTCATATGCTCCGTTGGCAGGTATTATCAACATACATGGTAACACACGGTCATGAGCTAAAATTGAAAATTTTGTAATATTCCATGCTATAGTTTAATTGGAGGAAGCATCTCAAAAAAGTGATGGAGTAAAAAAAAAAAAAAAAAAAAAAAAAAAAAAGTCTGAGATCCGAGTTATTAAGTCTGTAAGGGGGTGTCTTAACACCCAGTGCCCTAAAACCAACTGATTTGGGAGTCATTGGCCCAAAGCTCGCTACATGGATCAAGGATGTTGCAAAAATATTTATATCTAATGTCTGGGTAATTAAGTCGTAGGGGTGTCTTAACACCTGGTGCCCTAAAGCCAACTGGTTTGGGAGCCACCGACCCAAAGCTCGCTACATAGACAGAAGATATTGTATATAAAAAAAAAAATAGAGAAAAAAAGAAGAAAAAATGAGAAAAATCAAAAAAAAAAAAAAATTACTCCATTACTATAAAAAGGTGTGAAATCTAATAGAACCTTAGGACAAAAATATTATTCTCTTATCAATTGCACTTGTGACTGTTGTGGGAAAAAATGAGTTGATTAATATTTGCTGGCTGTGTATATGGAGAATGGTAAATATAATCGGAGAATTTACTTATTCGGTAGTTTAGAAAGAAACAAAACAACTAGTAACTTGGAGTAGAAGTTTCACTTGATTAGTCATTAACTTCTTTATTCTCTTTTCTCTTGTCTTTTGCTTTTGTGTGCATTAGTTTTAACTAACTTTTTACTTTTGTAAAACGTTTGTGGGTATCGTTGCTGTAAACCCTCACGAGACTACAACTCGTCCACTAGGGACACCTAGGGGTTTAAAGGCTTGTTGCATACGCTAAATGCAACCGTGATCCCTACGAAAGTGGCTTAGTTTAATTTTAATTTTATTTTGTTGTTTTTGCTCGAGGACTAGCAAAATGTTAGGTTTGGGGGTGTGATGAGCGGAAAATATATCAATATTTACCGCCCCTTTACTTAATATTTGTTTAGTTTCTCGGGTTTGATGAACGTTTTGATGTGTTTTAGTTTATTTTACAGATAAAATAATATTGGGACTCAATGAAATCATTTAGGAACGAAATGTGGATCAAATAAGGGCAATTATTGGACTTGATATATTAATTTTGGAGATTGGAAATTTGAAAGGGCGTTTTTGACGAAGTGCAGTTTTGCGCATCTGTCGTATTTTAGGCATAACTTTTTACTCAGATATCGGATTGAGCTGATTCAAGTTCCAAATTAAATAAGACTCAAAGATCTACAACTGTGAAAGAGAAATTATTTTCGAATTCTGATGATTTCATGACCGAAATTGATGAACCATCCAGAAGTGTGTGGAGTGTAATTATTAAAAGTCATTATCAATCATTTTCAAAGCAAAATATTAATTAATTAATAATTAATAAAAATTATCAAATCAACACCAAACAAGATAAGCAATTAGTGGAGCAATTATGGATTTGGTGGAGTAATTAGTGGAGAAATTAATAATGGATTTGGTGGAGAATTGATGGATGATTTGATGGTGGCAAAATTTTGCCTATAAATACCAAGCCATTTCATTTGTAAAATTGATACTTTCTTCTTTGAAATTCTTAATGAATAAATAAGAAGATTGTATCTAGTTTGTTTATTTTAGTTTTCAGTAATTAATTTTTCATTTCGCACTTTCTTTTCTTTACTTTACAGTTTTTACTTTCCGCAATTTACTTTTACGCAGAGTACTTTTCTTTCTTTAATTTTTCAGTTTTTACTTTTTAGTAATGAGGAGGTAACTCCCCCAGCTAGGGTGAAAGGTAATTCTTTTACTGTTACTATTTAGATTAATCTCCCTTAAAATAATATATTCACTATTTAAAATATTGACTTAAAAAGGATACCGCCAGATTGGTCGGTTGTAATTTCATTTTAATCTGATTTAAACCTGACTAATAAAGGATACCGCCAGATTGGTCGGTTGGTAATTTAATTTTGGTTCCGCCTTTATGGCTGGTTGGACTTATTTTGACTTAATCAGGTTACCGCCTATATGGCTGGTTGGAAAAAGAATCACAAGTTTATATATTATTTTATGGGAGATATCTAAATTAGTAGTAGTAAAAGTAATTCCTTTTACCTTAGCATTTTATTTTATTGTAATTTACTTTTCAGTATTTACTTTACCGCATTTTTACTTTATGTCTTTTATTTTCAAGTTTTTACTAGCCCTAGTTATGTGTTGTAACTAAATTAGTTATCTGGGGTTGTGATGAAATCCAATATCACCGTTTGATAAGGGTTAGATTATAGCTTGGGTAATATAAAGATTTATTTATTGAGTCTTAAACTTAATGCTTTTTCATTAATTGGCCATTAATAAAATTGATCTGGTAAATCTAAAATGAACTAGACATAGGGATTTTAGGTTTCAGCCTTAGACTCAATAGCCCACGATCTTCCTTGAGGATAGATAACCATTTAATAGATTTCCTTACAGGATAGGAATATACCTGTCGGGCGGGGGTAGCCATAATTGGAACTTAAACTTAATGAATCCAGATAATTTGGTTGACATAGACATATGATTCAATTGGGTTAAACTGGGTATTTGTGTCTGACCATCGACAGAGGCTTACACATAATTTAGTGTTCCAGGTTAATAAATCAATATATTACCCAACTTTAAGATAACCACTTCATCTTTAAAATGATATTGGAAGAAATCACAACCCTAGATAGTTTTTAATATTGAAATTTCTTAAAACCTATTTTCGACAACTTTATTTACTTATTTTTAAATTTAGAATCGTCACCTTTTCAAATCAATCAAACAACCTGTTAGATACTAGTAATCATTTGACCTCATAAAATTAATAGAAGAGATATTAAGTCCTCGTGGGATCGATATTTTTATACTACTTGAACGATACGTGCGCTTGCGTTATACGTGTGTGTTTACGCCGGTCACGCTGAAGGGTTGTAAAGTCTTCAATCTTCTGTGTAAACTGCTGCAGGTCTTCGCCCCAATACTTCACCACGTGTTTGAAGAATAATTTAGCAGTGTCTTCCGCCTTGCAGTACTTAGGTGCTGGTATGAATGTTGCATATTTGGAGAACCTATCAACAATTACCAATATGTTGGTTAGTTCACCAATTTTTGGAAGGTTGGTTATGAAGTCAAGGGAGATGCTCTCTCATGGCCTGTTGGGGACACTCAACGGTTCCAATAATCCAGGGGTCTTCAACTTCTCTACTTTATCCTGCTGACAAATGAGGCATGTCTTGGTGTACTCTGTCACATCATCCCGCATCTGAGGCCAATAGTATCCTTGTTTTAATAATGCATGAGTTCTCTGCCAACCCGGATGGCCGGCCCATAAAGTATCATGACATTCCTTTATGAGAATCTTCCGGAGGTTTTCTGACTTGGGAACATACAAGCAGTTCCCCTTAGTCCACAAAAGTCTGTCTTCCAACCAGAAATGACGAGCCTTGCCTTCCCTTACTAACTTTAAAGTTGCCTTAGAGACATGGTCCTTCTCCAAGTTGTTTCGGATGAGTTCTCTGATAGGTGTACGGATGGTGCTGAAAGACATGTTAGCCAACGCCTTCAAATGACTAAGTTCCGACTTTCGACTCAAAGCATCTGCCACTTGATTCAAACATCTTGCTTTATGCTCAAAATGAAAGTCGAATTCTGCTAAAAACTCCTGCCATCGAGCCTGTTTCGAAGTAAGCTTTGGTTGAGTGAGGAAATAACTGACTGCGGAGTTATCTGTCTTCACCACAAATCTCGACCCGAGAAGGTAATGTCTCCACACCCGCAGACAATGTATCACTGCTAATAGTTCCTTTTCCTGCGCTGTTTATTGTTGTTCTGTTTCGGAAAGCTTGCGACTCTCATAGGCAATAGGGTGACCTTCCTGAAGCAACACCAATCCAAGTGCAAAGTCTGAAGCATCCGTCTGAACTTCAAATGGTTTGGCCATCTCCGGGAGAATGAGAACTGGGTCTTCTATCATCGCTTCCTTTAAGCTTTCAAAGGCTTCTCTGCACACATCAGTCCATTCCCATGTCACCTCATTCTTTAATAGTTCTGTCAAGGGTATCGCCTTCTTGGAGTATCCTCTTACGAATCTCCGGTAGTAGTTGGTAAGCCCAAGGAAAGACCGCAATTCTTTGACATTGGTTGGGGCGCTCCACTCGCGGATTGCTCGTACTTTCTCCATGTCCATCCGTATATGACCCTGCCCTATGATATGTCCGAGGAATCTGATGCGTTCCTGGGCGAATGAGCATTTTTCCTTCTTCACAAATAGCCTATTATCTTTCAACTTCTGGAAACCATGGCAAGATGTCTTTTGTGCTCCTCGAATGTGGTGCTATAAACCACAATGTCATCTAGGTAAACCACTACAAATTTGTCAAGGTATTCATGGAAGACTTCATTCATTAGGGTGCAAAATGTTGCGGGAGCATTAGTTAGCCCAAACGGCATCACCAAGAACTCAAATGCTCCATATCGGGTAACACAAATCGTCTTCGGTTCATCCCCTTCGGCAATTCTCATCTGATAATATCCCGAACGTAAATCCAGCTTCGAAAAGTATCTTGCTCCACTCAACTGGTCGAACAAATCTGCTATAAGGGGAATGGGGTAGGTGTTTCGCACTGTCAACTTGTTCGAAGCCCTATAGTCGATGCACAACCTCAAACTTCCATCTTGTTTCTTTTGGAATAAGACAGGGGCTCCATATGGGGCCTTCGAAGGCCTGATGAAGCCTGCCTCCAACAGATCATCTAGTTGCTTGCGAAGTTCAGCTAATTCTGGTGGAGCCATCCAATAAGGTGCTTTTGCCGGCGGTTTAGCTGAATGAACTAACTCGATTTGGTGATCAACGGATCTCCTCGGAGGTAAGACTTTGGGGAGCTGATCAGGCATCACTTCAGTAAATTCTTCTAAAACCTTGTTAATCTCAGGCAGCGGGGTTTCTTCTCTTCCTTCTCCAATTACTGTAGGGATAGCAATGAATGTCGGCTCCCGCCTTTTGATCCCCTTTTTAAACTGGATTGTGGATAATAGTTTTCCTTATGTGGGAGGTTTTACCTTTGCTGGCACTACTGCAGGTTTCTCCCCCATAATCAACAAGCTCCATGCAGCTAGGACAGGGATGGCCCCCTTGTCAAGTAGGAATTCCATTCCTAGAACAATATCAAAGTCATCCATTTGGACCGCCACAAGGTCAGTTCGACCTTACCACGTGCCGATCTTCACTCTTACTTGTCTCGCTAGCCCACTCGTGGGTAGCGCTTGTGAATTAACCGCTTTCATACGACCCGCGTCCCGCTCTAACTTGAGCCCCAGACGCTTCGCTTCGGCGGTAGAAATAAAGTTATGGGTGGCCCCCGTGTCCACCATAACGCTTTTTGCCGCAACTCCGTTAATCAATGCATCAACAAACATGAGGCCCTTTTTCCGAGACCTTCTGAGTTTCTGGCTGTTTGTTAAGGGCATTGAGCATCCTCAATGCCACTATTCGGCCAAATTCTTCCTTTTCTGGGCCCTTCTCAGTTGGGCGTCGTCGTTCTTCCTCTTCTTCTTGTGCTAAAAGGGCCGCCATTCTTGATTTCTTAGGGCATTCCATAGCTCGATGTGGCCCGTCGCAAATAAAACAACTTAAGGGCTTCTTCCCATTTGGAGGAACGTTCTGAGGTGCCGACCATTTGAAGTTCGAGGAACTTGACTCTATTCTCTTCTCCGCTCCCTCACTTCTATCGTTGTTCCAGTTCATAGGCCTCTTATTCCCACTATCATTATTAGTAGGAGCCGACGTAGATCTCTTTGATGGAGGTCCCTCGAGGGAATAGTCCGTTAATTGTTTCGCTGCAGCTTGTGCTGAAGGCAAGTCTTTTACTCGTTGCCTCTGCAACTCTGTTCTAGCCCAAGGCTTCAACCCCTCTATGAAATAGAAGAGTTTATCTTGTTCGGACATGTCTCGGATATCCAACATCAATCCGGAGAACTTCCTCACATATTCCCGGATAGAGCCTGTATGTTTTAGGTCTCTTAGTTGTCGTCGAGCTATGTAAGCTACATTTCCTGGTAGGAATTGAGTTTTTAGCTCGCGCTTCAAATCCTCCCAATTGTCAACGGCGCATCGGCCTTCCTGGATTTCAATGTGTTTTTCCCTCCACCAATACTTCGCATCTCCAGACAAATACATCAAGGTTATTGAGACCTTGTCCCCCTCTTCTTCTATCCGTGAAGCTTTAAAGTACTACTCCATGTCAAAGAAGAAGTTTTCGAGGGCTTGCGCGTCTCTAACACCATCATACACTCTAGGCTCCGGGATTTTGGATCTCTTCTGTTCTATGTTCTGAGTAGTCGTGGGCAAGTTTGAGACAGCGAAGGCGGTGAGATTCACCCTCACGCTCAACTCTGCCAACTGCTCTTTCAAGGAGCTCACGGCATCTTGCCAATTATTGGCATCTCCCCATTCTCGTGGGGCACTAGTGCTAGCACCCGTTGCTTGAGTCTCTAGGGCACTTACCCTGGTTGTAAGGGCCTCGAGTACCTTGATAGTTTGCCTGAGGTTTTCGACATCTGAAGTCTTGTTCGTGAGTGTTGTGACGAGGCTATCAATATCCACTAGTTTTTTCTCGACAGCATCCAAGCTCGTTTTTGTGGAGGACCTCGTAGCCATTTTGCAACACAACCTTGAACCACGCTCTGATACCAACTGTCACGGACCAAACTTTGGTGTCACCAAGTTTGGGCCCGTGCGGCACTTGTTAGCGTTGTGCCTAACAAGTCAGCCTAGAATCGACCCTGCAAGGTCGCACCCATGGTTAGCCATCTATAGAATGGAACATTATTAGGCAACAAAGTAAAGCATACATCGATAAGCACACATCCACAAGGCATGAGATAATGAAACACGTGCAAGACATATGTGATACACATTCAAGCAACACATTCGGACATAGCAATTGGAAATCAAAAGGAAGCATGTTTCATTAAGCAAGCCAACTAAGGGCGAGGGAGTACACAGCTAAAGCCCCTAGTATGCTGGTGGCCAAGGCCCTTCTAAGGTGCCCGGGTCACCCCCCTAAGAGGTTTTAAAGACATTGCACAAGTGTCACTAGGAAACACACATGATGTTTGAGTTGTCACACCCCCTAAAATAGAAAAATAAAATAAAATAAGAATAAATACAAAGTGCACACTAGCACCACACGCAAGCGGCCATGGGCAAGTCATTGGCCCTGGACAAGCTTGGGGTGTAGGTGCGTTACATATAGCAAGTGAGCTCTCGAAGTATGCTGGTCGCACGACACAATTGCAAAGTATGAATTATTCTTGTAGAGATAATAAAAATTGTTGATCCCATCATGTGTGAGTGGGAGATGTTGGAAAATTGTTGCTAATTATTTGTTGTTAATCAAATAATTGTTGTTAATTATTTGGTATTGTTAAATAACAACAATTAGTAATGATTTCATGTTGGAAATTATTAAGTAACAACAAGAGTTGTTAATCAAATAATTAAGTAACAACAAGAGTTGTTAAGTAACAACAATTAGTGAAATGTTAAGTGGGGAACATATGGTACACCCATGATGTTAACATTTTTTGTAAGGGTTGGAGAAAGTCATTATGCATCCTAATAATGTGATTAATAGTAATCAATGCATGTGATTACATAGTGACTTGTTTTCCCTCCTATAAATAAGACCATTTACTTATTGAGTTAAGCAATCAATTAAGTTTGATTAATAGGTCTCTACAAGTTTAAATGTATGCAATTGTGTTGTGATTAATTTAGATTTATTTCAATTAATTTGTAAATAAATCTAGAACTAATAATGCATGTATGGTTAGATCCTAAGAGGACAAACATGTAAATATATTAGGGATTATGTTTCCTAACATTTAGTAATACCTTTAGGGGGTAAAATTAAAAATGTCTCAAAATATGTTATGTATCTATAACTTTTGACTCATAAAATTCATGAGAAAGACATTGTTATAATAAATTATCCATTATCCATATTCTTTAACAGGTTTGCAAATAACATGCTCTTCTTACCAGTTTGAAGCCATGCAAACCCATATTTCAACATATAATATATGCACATGGGTAGTCTATGTATTTCTAGAAAAAAAAAAATATGAACATATTTCAAGATATAATTGTGCACATAATAGACTAGAAACAAAAAATAATTCTATCATAAAATAATTTCATTTTTTTTTTTGTTTTTTTAGTATATATGTGCTCAATTATGTGAGTATATCAGTAATTTTTTTTCTTTGGCTCTTATGGGCAGAGAAATATTATCTCAAAGAGGCCGAAGACAAATTTTTAACTGAAGTTGCCAAGAATCGGTTCTCGTAGGTGGCCACGGTTCGGTTTAGTTCCAGAACCAAACCGAACCATTCAGTTCTACGGTTCCGAGTTGCTGGAATCGTAACCGAACCGGTTCAAAATCGGTTCGGTTCTACCGTTCCAGTTTTTTGAAACCGTAGAACCGAACCGAATCCGGTTCGAATCAGTTTTTTCCCTTATTTTTTTAAGGGAAAAAATAAAAAAATTTGGTTCGGTTCCGGTTCAACCGGAACCGAACCGAACCTTAAGGTGACGGTTCCAAATTTTGTGGAACCGTAACCGAACCATTTGGGAGTTCGGTTCTGTTCTGGTTTTGGAATCGAAACCGAATGGAACCGTAACTTTATGGTTCCATCCGATTCGGTTTCGGTTCCGAACCGGAACCGTGATCGGTTCTACTGGTACGCGCCCATATCAAGAATGAGCATTTAATCAAAGCTTTTATCCATTGAAAGCAAAAGCAAATATCCTGTGACTGATTGAGAAAAGAAAGCAGAAGCCAAAACCCAAAACCCAAAAGTCATCTTCCAAACAAATCTCCAAAACCCGTTAGAGCCAAACAATCAAAAACCATTAAGATGAATCATCAATGGGGTTGTTGCTGGTGGGGGCAAAGCATCATGATGGCATGCATGCCATTCTCGGAAGAATCATTATTGTGAGGAATGAAAGCATATTTTGACCATCTCTGCTTTCGGTGTCACTTGAATTTATTTATGTAACCATTTGATCACGCAACGCATTGCGAGTTCTTTTATTATTGTGAAGACAATTGTGGGCCTAATGCTTTTAAAATATGCTAACTTGTTTAAATTTCCAGCCGAAGTGGCAAGTGTTGTATAGTCCAGGATCTTCGCCTATTTTTGCTAAGCTAACTTGTTTAAATATTATTGTTTCCCAATTTCCTGGAACGAGGATTTTCAAATTTTTTTTATCCTTCAAGTCCCAATGTCAATTAAAGCTCAATATTCATCTTCATATAGAAATTAGATATTTTTTGTTTTGAAAATGTTGGAAATCCCGCCTCAAATCACTCGATCCGAACTTAAAATAAGTAAAATCTCTGACTGTCCCAATTTCTTACAAAGAAATGCACCCATTGGATTCGAACCCATAACTTGACAACTAAATCCTTAATATTTGCCATCAAGCCCCACCCATTAGATTTTTTTTGGAAACGTTAGAAATTTCACCGTCAAATCATCCGACCTGAATTTAAACGGAGCAGGTAAAACCTCTTGTTGTCTCAGGCTATTAAAAAGAAATGCATTCTCTAAACTCGAACTCAGGACCTGACAACCAAATCCTAAGTCATTTACCACTAGGGGTGTGCATCTGTCGGTTCGGTCAGTTAATCCTTGATTTTTTAACCGAACCGAAATTTTTCGGTTAAGTAAATGTGTAACCGATTTAACCATAATATGACACATAACCATTAACCAATTTAACAATTATATTTCGGTCGGTTTTGGTTAATTCGGTTATTAACCAGTCCAACAAATATAAATTCATCAACTAAATATTCAACAAAGCAATTTAACACAAATATAAATTTATATTCATCAAATTTAATATTTAACCCAATATAATGAAATTTTGGGTTTCTTAATATCCAATAATTTAATAATTTTCGATTTTAACAATTTATCTAACAATCAGTCTATGAAATTTTATTATTTACTTATTTAGGGTTTTGAAGCATACATATATTTTCGGTTAATCGGTCGGTTCGGTTATACGAATCTCATAACCATAACCGAACCGAATAACCGAAAAAGTTAAAAAATTTAACCGTAAAAACCGATTTAATCACAATAACCGAACCGTTATAAAAAATGGGTCGGAACGGTTCGATTAATCGGTTAAAACCGATTAATGCACACCCCTATTTACCATCAAGTCATACCCCTTAGAACATATAGAAAATAGACATGCATTAGTTAATTTCATATGTTTTCTCAACCGAATTAGATCAGTCTTATATCCTGCATGTTTGATCATCCATTTAATTATTGAGTAATTCCAAACGCCATAAATTACATCCCCAAATTGAAGAAAAGTGTGCTTGGATTGCCTTGATGAGCAAGATTGCCTTGGATTTCAAATAGAAAAAGTGAACCCATATGAAGAAAATGTCAAAATACAGCTGAGGGAGCTGGGCACAACAACACATGCATATCTAAGTATCCTTCTGAGTTTTTGTTGAACATTAAATTAATAATCAATGAGACTTGCGCAAAAAATATGTTAACCCATTTGAACCTTTAATATCACCACCAACTTCAATTCAAAGGGATCACAGAAAACAATAAAGTTAGCCTACAACCCTAGCCTGTGCACGAAAGGTGAAAATAAAAAAGAAGTGTAGAGCCTGGAACACATAAACCAGAGTAACGAACCCACTGAGGCACTGACCCCAATAATGCACCCCGCCGACCACTTCAACTTGTGGTGCCATTTCAAGAATTTAATTACTGATTCAAAAGAACATAAACATAATAATAAATTGGGCTGCTAATGTGAGCAACATGGCATACATATGTAATTTTCTTTGGCTAACTTTTTAACTTTGTGTTTTCAGAAATTTGTGCAATAAAAGGTGTGCCATAGAATCATGAAACCCAAAACCCAGTAGGGTAATTTTTCGACAAAACTGACCAGAATGTTGGCATGATAGGAGGGAACCATCAGCTTTTCTTTTTTTAAGATTAGAAATCTATCATCAAATCATTCGATTCGAATTTAAGTAAAATAGATAAAATTCTGGTGGATCTTAATAAAAATGCAGGGGAACCAGTCAGGTTAATAAAGCTAATTTATGAGAAATGGACAATCTCCATGCCATGTTTGTGGTGGTGTTGGTCTCCCACCAGCTCACATTAGCAAAGCACTAGAATTTCAACTAGGTAAAAGCGCAATTTCTTTTACATAAATGCACCCAGTCCCCACCAGTTTCTTAGTATGTATTTCAGGGGAAAGAAAAGAGCCCAATTTTTTTTTTAACATCAAAAACTGTCTAGTTTTAGGAGTTATTTTGTTGTCTTTTATTAATCTTTTATACAAATATCATTTCTGAGGAAAAAAAAACTGCAGAAATATTTCCAGTGAGAGACAGATATTGATACAGAGATTAAAAGTGTGCAAAGCTAAAAAAATCAGTTACAATTTGTACTAGAAGAAAACATTACATTGATAAGTTTGAATATGTTTATACATTGTCATTCATTGTAGATTACTATTATAAAAAATTTAAAAACAAAAAAACAAAAACAAAAGTGTTAAGAAGGGAATAATAAGAATTTAAAAAAGAAAGGCTGGAAAAAAAATCAGTAACAGACAAATTTCTGAAAACCCCATCAGAAGAAAATAAGATTAGCCCACACCTCACTTGTATTTCAAAAAGGGAAAAAGGAAAGATTAAAAAAGAAAAAGCAAACCTCAAATTTGTGTAGCGTTTGAGCTCACTGAATAATCTTGAATCACATTGAGATTCCTGAGAGTTGAAATTAAATCATAGAAGGTTGTTTAATAATCATAATCAGGCATTTGCTGACTAATCTTAGCTTCTTGATCAAGAGCCATCTTTTGTTCAGTAATCTTCAACCAAATACAAACCCCAGTGAAACTGATAACCAAACTTGCAAACCCACTTCCTAAACCGATCCCAACAATGGCCAAAATCGACAGGCCTTTACTTTTCATCGGCGGTAAAGGGTATCCATAAAGATCCTTATTTCCTTGAAACGAACTCTCATTAAACCTAGGCAAGTTCCCACTTCTGTTCCCTAACGAAGCTGGTATTGGCCCAGACAACTTGTTATTCGACACGTCAAATGCTGACAATCGAACTAGAAGTCCCAGTTGCTGAGGAATCTGACCCGTTAGTAAATTATCATGAAGATCAATCACGTTTAAGTAAGCACATAATGTGAGCTGAGGTGGGATCTCTCCTGCTAATCGATTAGCTGACAAATTAAGCACTGCAAGATTCACCAAGTACTGTAAATCCGCCGGGATTGACCCTGTGAGAGCGTTTGAAGAGAGATCGAGGGATTGAAGATTGGTGCAATTCGAAAGATAAGGAGAGATTGAGCCTTGAAGAGAGAGGTTCGTAAGAGACAGCTTGTAGATGCGGCCATTGTTGCATGTGGCGCCAGGGAGATAAGAAGTGAAGCCGCTGCAAGCATTTGAGAAAGTTGATTTGGTCCAATTCTGAAGGTTCTTATAAGGGTCTTTCAGTGATTGGCTTAGATGGGTTAAGCAAGCTTCGTCGGTTGGATCTGATGAACAAAGAGGGAGCCCGGCGCACGTTAGCAGGCACAACATTAACAGAGCACAAACAGCCATTCACGGACAGAGGAAGAGGTATTTTGTTTTAAATGTTTCGGATTCCAGGACAAATAACAAGGGTTAATGATTTGGATTGTGCCGTGTAAAATATAAATTGCCTATCCTCTCCTCTGACCCTCTCAATGCTATTATGAAGGTGCACGTTAGCCAGAAAAATGAAAAGAAAAGATCAATCTTTTTGTAAAGATTGAAGCTTGCAATTTCCAAAAGATTCAAGATTGGTCTTTTTATCTCTGTGTGGAATTTTAGTTCTTTTGAAGTCTGAAAGACTGAAATTATAAAACACAGGCAAGCAGAGTACAGAAGATATGGGTAAGAAGAGACGTGGGAAAACAGAGGATCAGAAGACAGAAGCTTTTCTTAAATTTTGGTTATGGTTACATTGGCACTTAAGGGCAAGAGAAAAAGATAGTGGAGGGTTTGGTGTGAAAATGAAAGAATTTGACAATTCCCAAGGGCTAATTAGTCATTTGCAGTGTTAGAGAACGGAAAATGGCCATTATACTTTTAATCTAATGAATGAACGAGACAAGATTTTAATCTCTAACAACATTTTATATTTTTATTATATTTAAATTTTCGGTATCCCTACACCTTAAATTTTAGGAAAAAAAAGAGAATACTATTATAAAAATCAATAAATTAACATTACAATATATGTATAATAAAATATTTTATATTAGATAATACGTATACAAGAGTACTTTCCCTAATAGTGTGGTTTGCTGGTGTAAGGCTTAGGATTTGGTTACTGAAGTACCAGATTCTAATATAAGGGGTGCACGTCTTGTAAAAGCTTGTACATATGCATTTCTTATAAAAATCGGGGGCAAGTACACTTCTTATAAAAGTTTGAGACAACGAGAGATTTTACATGTTCCGCTTAAGTTCGAGTCAATTGATTTAACAGTGGGGTTTCCAACAAAAATTATACTAGAGTACTTATTTAACTTTATAAATTAAAAATTAAGTTATTTTTTGATAAATACATGGACTTGCAAAATTGAGGCGCAAGATAATGACAACACGTTGAGTGATGGAGGTTATTTTGGTCATTTGAGGAGGTTCCTGCATTTGCTGTTAGCCTTTTGCCTGTAGCGCTAGCTAGCTAACGATGTCGTATTGAAATTGTATTTTTGGTGACTAGGAGTATTGTAAAATTTCTGATGAGTCTGCATTTTTCAAGGCTTTATTTTCAGCTCATTCATTATGCATTTTTGCTTTAAATTGTGGCCATTTCGTCTGACATCTGTATTGCAAATAATTCAACTCAGATTCAGCCATTTATTTCTAATCACATGATGCCTCCTGGATTGATTCATTACGAACGGAATTCATGAGTGAGAGAGTAATGTTGACTGTTGTTTTCTAATATATGGACAACATAGGAAATTAACTCCTCGAACAAACTTTCCATAATAATAAATTTATTTAGTTAGTAAGTAATAATACACATCAGGTCTTACACTAGCCCGTTACAATTCACTCGCTTGACAAGGTAACCGACCAACTTTCTCTCTCTATCACTAGTTTTTAAGCTCCTATATTTTTTACAAGTTGTGAGATGCGAAATTTGTTAACTCTTGAATCTAATTCTTTAACTCCTTTATATAGGCTTCCAAATTCATTATTCAACCGTCAATGATATTAGCTCATGTCACTTTGTCATCGCAACTCTCATTGACTACCCTTAAATATGCCAATCAGAATAGCCTATTTCATTGTCCTTACATCGGCCTATGGTGGTTCTGCTCTGCCACCTCCCTGCCACTGCATCGGCCTATGGCAGCAGACATGGACTACTTCCAATGAGAACCGTTGTTTTTTCCCACAATCATCATTAGCCTTCTAGAAGTTTTATCATCTCAATTGGGACGTACGTCACGTGACTTCAACACAGGTCGGCATGCGATCCCATTTTCGTTCCTCGGGTCGGCACACCAAGATAGATGATACTACAAAAGCTTTTTTGTAGCACTCTCAACTATGTCAA
This sequence comes from Zanthoxylum bungeanum, assembly GCA_019454045.1. Taxonomy (NCBI): domain Eukaryota; kingdom Viridiplantae; phylum Streptophyta; class Magnoliopsida; order Sapindales; family Rutaceae; genus Zanthoxylum; species Zanthoxylum bungeanum. Next base: position 106,872 of record SKCR01005207.1, on the reverse strand, counting down.
ATTTCATTGACAAAGAATGATTGGGTCGAGATTTAACAAACTATTAGAAAACCCCAAATCATCATCCTACAGGTGGTCGGGTCGGTATCCAATTTGCTTCATCATTAATAAGTTTTGTCTTTAGGAGAATCTCTCCCCCCCATGATTCATGTGATCTCTCTGTCAAATTTCTTCTGCCTCTCCGGACCTATAGGCCTTTATCTTCTATTTTTGGGTAAATACAATATTCATTCTACCCTCGCTCGGTATTTGAACGTTTCTCATATTGAAAAACCACCATCAAGATCCAATTAGCTAGCATGATCCATTATTTTAATTTTTATCTTTTAATAGACTTTTTTTTTTACTTGAGATTGATTATATATATAACACAGTTATAATAAAAAATTATTATTAGATAAAGAAAACATAAATTTTAATGTTGTTTTATTTGTCTTTTCATATATTAACATATGTATTTTTATATCTTTCAATGAGGTTTTCACCTTATTAAATTGAGGATGTCATCATTATAACCATATTTTATGTGTGTACAAATGAAATATCAGGTCGATCGATTTTTCTGTCGATTTTAATCTGATTGGGTCAAGGTAAAAGCTAAACTCGAACAAAAATTTGAGGCTTGAGAATGATCGGGTTAGGTTGGCGGGTCAAAATTTAAAATTTTTTTTTTATATTAAGATTAAAAAAAATAGAGTCAAGTCATGTGGTTCTAATCATTTAATTCAATTTTAACACACACATACATATATTTATAGTTAAATTGGGTCTGGCTAAACCCGATATTCTTAAGAAAATCGAGACCTGGCCTACACTCATCAGGTCAGGTTGAAAAGATCGACACACTATATTTTAAACTCGATTATTTTATACTGAATCAGATTAACAAGTAAACATGAAATTTATACACATCCACCATACAAATACCAAAATAGTCTTTAACTAAAATAATTACATGAAGAAAAAAGCAATATTTAAAAATATGGATAAGGCGGCGAGGCGGACGCTTCAATCCAAACGTTAGAAAAATTAAATTCATAAAATAATCAGAATAAAAATATACACAAGTTCAAAGGTTATGCAATGCAAGAATTAGGTAGAGTTATGGCGGAAAGAAACATGCACTTAGTATATGGCGGTGGAAATCTTTGATTAATGATGTGTTTCAAAGGCTGTGCAAGAAGGTGGCAGTCAAGTTTTGGGGATCATTCCAAAACCTTTGGCAGATAAAAACCTCATCGGAAAATCAAATAGAGAAGAATACATTGTCTCAGGTATGTCTGAAAGATTTACTGAAATGATTAATTATACTGACGCTTTTATTACTTTACCAGGTGAACTAGATATGTTAGAATAAATATTCACAGTTGGATCATGGAATATTCACCGACAACCCATTTGACTACTCAATATTGATCACTTTTTCGATTTTCTTTTAAAATTTCTTGATGATGCCAAAAGGACTTTGGTTCATTTAGAAACTGGTAAAAGATATCGTCCTAACTACAAGAAAAGTTGATGAATTAATTGAACAAATCTTAACTTATGTACCAAAAATCAACCTCATTCTTTCCAAGTTGAACTGTTCTGATAACGATCGTGGTAAGAAGCATAGAGTGGACTTGAATCTTAATCTGTAATTTTTTTCCTTTTAAATAGTCGTAGATTCACTTGTCAATTCCACATTAACCAAGTGATGACTTATAAACTCTACTTCTTCTTATTCAGACATTGAGGATAATGTCTCAACTTGGTTGGGCGGAAGAGATAGTTGACTAGATAATTTTTGTCTTATGTTTCATTATTGTATTTTTCTTTCAAAAAAATATTTTCGTTTTTGTGTTGTTTTATGTAAGAAAAAAAAAAGATTTTATGTTTTTTTTTTTGCTTTTTTGTTATTTTGTCTGTAAAAAAAAATATTGTGTGTTGATTTTCTCTTCAGTTTTTTTTTTTAAAAAAAAAAACTACACACAAACCAACAATAAATTTTTGATTAAACAATTAGAATTGTTGTTCAAAGATGACAGTCTAAGGAGTTTTCGCTCCTGAGACACATCTTAATATAATTCGTAACAAGTTAGTTTTGTTCATTTCTTTTTGAATCATTTAAATTTATGAATTCTCCATAATTTGAATAAATTTGATCTTCATATGCTCATTCGACGGGTATTATCAACATACACAGTAACATATGATCATGGGCTGTAAGTGAAAATTTTGTAATATTCAGTTCTCTAGTTTGTTGAAGGTAACACATAAATGCAGTGGAATTTATGTTTTTATTTTAAAAAATAACCATGTTTTTACTTTGTAATCAGACATCTTGCCTAAGTAAGCAGTGATTGTTCGCGTAAAATGGTAGAGCTTGAGTTAGTTAAAAAAAAAGTTGATAATAATAATCAAGCTTTTACTTAGTAACTAGATATCTTGCCTCAGTAGCAATGATTGTTCGCGTAAAAGAGTAGAGCTTGAGTTTGTAAAAAATATATATATAAATAAGCTCGATTTCCTAACCTCTCTAACTCGAGAAATTAAGTCTGTAAGGGTATTTTAACCATTAGTGCCCTAAGACCAACTGGTCTGAGAGTCATTTACCAAAATCTAGTTATATGTGTTAAAGAGAAAGCTTAAGAAAATCATACACTTCTTCTTTTTAACATCTGAGATCCGAGTAATTAAGTCTGTAGGGGTATCTTAACACCCGGTGCCCTAAAGCCAACTGATTTGGGAGTCACTGGCCTAAAGCTAGTTACAATGATTGAAGATGTATTATTATTTAAAAAAAAAACTATTTTTGTATTTATAAATAAACTCTCATCGCCAAAAGATATGAATTCTGATATAACTCTATGACAAAAATATTACTTTCTTTTCAACAAGACTTGTGATTATTGTGGGTACAATGAATTGATTGATACTTTTTGTTATAGGTGTATGAAATAATGGTAAAAAGTAGGGGTGTTCATAGAGTCGGGTCAACCCAAAACCCGACCCGACCCGACGTGACCCGACCCGACCCGCGTGGGTTCATAAAAAAATTTGCAAAATTTTGACCCGACCCGAAATTTTCGGGTTGCGCAACGGGTTTGATCCCCTTGACCCGACCCGACCCTATACAAATATATTATTTTTAAAATTTTTACTATTATTTCATTTGTTTATTATTATTTTTTTGTATTACAACTTTATATATATGATATTTTTGGGACATAAAATAACTAATATTACTATTTCAAAATAATTAATTCATTTTAAAAAAATTATTTTTTTTAAATGACCCAACGACCCGGCCCGACCCGGCCCGACCCGAACCCGATCGGGTTCCACTTCTCCGTGACCCGACCCGATCGGGTCTAATAAAATTTCAAAAAACCCGACCCGACCCGTGAACACCCCTAGTAAAAAGTACAAGAGAATATGCTTATTCGATAATTTAGAAAGAAATGAAACAATTATTAACTTGGATAAGAATTTATCTTTTAGTTTTCACTTAAATTACTAGAGACTAGTAATAAGTTGGTTGGGGGTGTGATGAATACTAAAAAGTGCACATTTATTAAAAGAAAAATTAATCATTTTACACTTGTAGTTTCATTAATCTCATTAATTTAGCACATTTGTAAAATAATAATTAAGTTTATATTTTATATATTTATTGTGATTTTTATTTTTTATGTAGGTGAAATAATATTTTAGATGCATAACTAAAAAAATGGACGTGATATTTGAATTTTGGAGGCCAAAAACTTAAAAGGACGTTCTAACGGCGTACTATTTCGGAAATGCCACCTTTGCGTAATTTTTATATTTTGGCCATAATTTTTCACTCCGATATCAGATTAAGGCGATTCTAGTTCCAGATGAAAGAAGACTCAAATCTCTACAGCTTTATTGTTTACAAGATTTTCTAGTTATGAAGTTTTTAAGGCCAAAATTGATGAAAAATCCAAAGTGTGTTATATGTAATTATTAAAATCGAAACAAAAACAAAAACAAAATTAAAGTTGGGAGATAGGTGGACTGTCAACTCGCACCAAACATGCAAATATGTATGTTTGGTGGAGGGTGCATAGCCCTCTAATATAAATAGAGGTGTTCAGCATCTCATTTTCTTCAGTGGATTTTTCATAATTTTCTCAGAAAATTTATCAACTCTTGTGTGTTTTAATTTTTAAAAGCTTTTTTGTAATTTTTTCTTCTTTCGGGAATAAAATTATAAGTGTTTTTATTCAAATCATGAGTAGTGACACACTCAAAAAGTGGTTTTCTACTCCCAAATATAAGAGTGTCGAAGTAATAAAATAACCCGGTAAGACTGAGGTCGATCCACAGAGAATAGATTTAGTAAAATAAAATAACAATTTGAGTGAAAATTAAAAGACTGGATTTTTTTAAAGTGATTGTAAAATTTTAAATTGAACTTCAATAATAAAATAAAATGTCGGGGGCTAAATGATCCACTTTTAATATTTCAAATTTAGAAATCTCACTTTTTATAATATATAAATTATCACTATTACCCAATTAATTTATTTCAAGAATTGATTATGTCAAAATAAATAAAACTATCCATAAAGGCTGAAAATTCGGGGTTATGCTAAGTTCTGACCCTATGCGGAATTATAAACAATAAGCAGGACAAGTCCTGTTACTGCTACTATGGAATTGCAACAGGCAAATTAACAGGCAACCACAAAAACAAATAAATAATATATGCTGCAAATAAAAACAATAACGATAAAAAGCAGCAAATAAAATCAATCACACAAAATTCAACACAATAATTTTGGTGACGAAGTGGAAAACTCTTCCGAGTAAAAACCACTCCGGGAATAGGCTACCACCCGAATCCACTATATCGAGAAAAACTTACAGCGATGGTCAAGACCTATGGTGGCAACTCCACCGACTCAAGTACCTCTATACTGCAAGAACTCAAGGAACTCCTCAAGCCCGCGACCCACGGTTTTCTTCAAAACCTCTGAAGTCTCTGAGTAGATTGTATCACCTCTGAACGCCGGAACTCCGACTACCAAACTTCCTCCTAAAGAACTCTTAAGGATTATGGAATTTGGGTTATGTTGTGTTGAAGGTTTAACAAAGAAGGATTCTCACCATTAATAGAGAAGACAAGAAGATGATGAAGTCTTCAATGGTGGAATCAAAGAGAGTTGAAAGCTTTGAGAGATTTGGCTCAAGGGAAATGTGTTTCAGCTCTATCAACCCTGTAGGGAATGGCGGCTAAGTGTTATATATATAGGTAGGGTGAAAACCTAGGGTTTTGCAGGCCAAAAACGCGTTCAGATCGCAGTCGTGTTCGAACGCTTACTAGAACGCTACACGAACGCGCCCTTTCTGTGAAGACTCGTTCGAACGTCAATCGAACGCACAACGAACGTGAGCTCTCTGGAATGCTCCCGTTCGAACCCCACAAGAACGTGCCTCGAACGTTTGCTCTCTGGAATGCGCCCGTTCAAACCCAATAGAGAACGTGACACTAACGCCAACCGTTCGAACACTGCAACGAACGCACCACGAACGTATGTCTGATGCACAGCAGCCAGAAACCAGTCCAATTGCACAAAGATCTTCATGAAAGATTACAACTCAATTGAACTTGTTTTGTCACGGATACATGCCAATAAAAAAGGTGCTAACAATCTCCCCCTTTGGCATTCCGTGACAAAACACTACCTAATACAAAGACTACGGTAATAGACCCAAAAAGCAAATAGTCAACTGTCAACCATCAAAACAGTGACTTATTACAAATGGACTCGATCTAACACCTAACAAAGTAGTCTTGAAAGTAATGCCACCGCATCAACATACCTGCTACCTGAAACATCCACAAACAACAATATACCGTGAAAAGCATTGAAATAATCAAGTAAACCATAAAGCAGGTAAAAATCTCATACATGTACAAGTAGAAATCCTTCTCCCCCTTAATCTTAACTCCCCTTAAAACGGAGATATCTAAAGGATATTTTACGGCTCCCTCCTATATATTAAGGCTTCCCCCTTAATATATTACTCTCCCCTTTTTGTCACGAAATGACAAATGATAAAAGAAACAGGAAAAATAACAGGAGAACATGAGAAAACACATGCAGGAGCATAAACAAACGGAATTATTACTACCCCCTCACTAACAGGCACATAAAGTTAGCAAAATAAAACACGGGAAGCAAACAAAACTCAGAAAGGTGCACAGGAAAGAAAAAAAAATTGGTATGCAATAACATGAAGCACACACATGCACATTTGAGATAAATAAAAATCCTGTCAAAAACTGACTGAAACAGCATGTAAAGCTGACACAATGATACCCAGTCAGTATTCAGCTATTTATGACATGAAACAATATGCATCATTTTAAAAGTGGCTAAATATAACACCATGCATATGAATCATAAACACCAAAGCATATCAAGCACTTGCGTGAAAAATAAAGTGCACAACGAATCAAGGCTTAAGACCTTATTTTATGAGCTGGACACAGCCAAAGAAATCCATTTCTAAACAAACCAAGTCCACAAAATATGTGTTCAAACCCAGCACCACTAGGACCTGAAAATAAGCAACATTGGTTGCATGCTATATTATTTACCCCATAAATATCATGAGCTCAAATTTAACAACTCTTTCGAGTGAAGGGTTTTTGCCCTTATCTTTTGAATTTGGCCATTTTGGCTCTTTTGTACTTGAGTCTCATTTTTTTTTTGTTGAATTCTTTTTGCTTTTACAAGGGGATAGCAAGGTCATCTAGTCAAAGGTCACACTATTCAGTAAACAAAGTATGGTAGAAATTAGATTGCCAGTCCAAAAACTCATACATGAGACCAAGCCTTGATAAAATAAAAACGTGTATGTGAGGTGCAAGCACATGATATACCAAAGGTTTTTATCACACACACTTATGCATATAGAGCATCAAGAAAAATAACAGCATATCATACATGCATAATCATATATCCTACATACCAGGATCACATGCACATGCTATTCATGCTCTAACAAGCAATAAAAATATTTTTGGTCTTTTTCAAATTATATAATTTTTTTGAATTTTTCAGTTTTAAAGCACAAAAAAAATAAAGACACAAAACAGCTTGTAAAACATCCAATGGTACGTGGAGTTGTATCCCGAGTGCAGATCATACTACCGTCCATTCGGAATCGGCTATGAAATTTATGTCCGGGTTTCCATCCTATATACCAAGGGACATATAACAAAAACAAGACACACACACACCCATATGCTGTGAAAACAAAATAAACGTGCAAAAACATAAAACACACGCACACACACATGCAATGGGAAAATAAAAATGCATCTTTTAAGCAGAGTTACACCGAAGTGCACTCTCATCATGTCCATCAGGACACGCAGAAGAAGATGGGAATTCATCTTGCTTCCTCACCCAAACTTTTCTAGGAACCTCATCCACTTGAGAATTCCTAGTCAACAAAGAAAGTTTCTCACAAGAAATTGTGTTGTTTAGTTAGTGCAGAAACTTGAGAAGCTAGATTTGAAGAGTAAATCTAGGTGACACTTTTTAGGCCTCTTCTTTTGCTTGTGAAGCATGAAGCATTTAGGCCTAATGTGTCCAGCCTTGCCACAATGGTGGCACACAGGCACAAACCTCTCGGATGAGAGAACGAGGTTTACCCACAACACCTCTAGATTGAGGTTGGGAAACATGACGAGGAGGAACAACAGGAGAGAAACATGACTACACACAACAAGTTTCTTACCTAAGTCACGTTTAGATGCTACTGGCACAGCTTTGGAAGAAGAAGCCTCATTGCAGTTAGGCTCAGAAATAATACCTAACATACGGTCTACTTTTTATTTCACTAGAAAATACGGATAATTGGGTTTTAGCATTTTCAAGTTCGGTCTCTAATATTTGGACTCTATTAACTAGGCTTTTGTTCCTCTCCTCTAGGTCATCAACCATCAAAAGGCTTTGCTCAAATTTAGCTTGAGCTTCATTCTTTTCTAGCTCAACAGTTTTCAGCCTTTTACTGACCTCTATATTATTCTTCTTAGTAGCTAAACTCTCATTAAACAGTTCAACATAAGCTACCTGAAGACTTTCCTCATCTACAGACTCATCAAGAGAGACTTCTGAATCATCATCATTAACCACAATCTCTCTCTCACCAGTCACACTAGCAGTAAAGGCAATAAAATTTTTCTTGCCTTTAGGAGACTCATCAGAAGAATAACCACCTTCTGAATCACTAGGAGAGCAGCCATGACATTCTTGCCTTTAGCTCTGAGATATGTAGCGCACTCTGGTCGAATATGCCCATAGCCTTCACACTCATGGCATTGGACATCACGGGATCTACTACCCCTATCCTCTCTAGACTCTTTTCTGCTATGCCTACTCTCTCTAGGCATAACCTCCCTATCTCTATACTGCTATGGCCACTCTTCTTAAGTTTAAGAAATTTCTTAAACTCTTTGCAAACAAGGCCAAATCATGATCCTTGATGGTATCATCATCACTAACGAATCATGTACAACTTCCTTAGCGATTTTCATCGCAAACTTTTTTGTCTCTCTAAAACCAGGAAGCTTTTTCTCATAAACCTGCAGCTTTCCTACGAGTTCATCTAAATTAAGCTGATCGAGGTCATTGCTTTCATCGATGGCGGTGATTTTGGGTAGGAACTTATCAGGTAGGGATCTCAGGATTTTCCTAACTATCCTACTGGTAGGAATAGTCTCACCTAGGTTAAAACTAGAGTTAACAATATCGTTAATCTCAGCATAAAACTCATCAAAGGTCTCATCTTCTTTCATTCTGGCGACCTCAAACCTAGTAGCTAAATCCTGGAGTCTATTATTTTTAACAGACAATGTGCCCTCATGCACAGTCTGCAGGATGTCCCAAGCATCTTGGCTATCTCACACATTGAGATTCTCCTAAACTCAGCAGAACACACAGCACCATGTATGGCATTAACAGCCTTGATGTTCCTATTGCTAGCATCAAATTCGTCATTGATCCAGGTCAATTTATCTTTAGGGGAAGATACCCCATCAACAATAACAACGGGAGGTTTCCACCTGTGTTCAACAGTCATCCAGACCCTCTCATCTAAGGACTTAAGGAACGCTCTCATGCGAACCTTCCAATGCAAATATTCCGTGCCATCAAAAAATGGCGGACAATTTAAGGGTTGACTACGCTCCATAGCTAATGGGTCAAGGATCGAGTTCAGGCTTTGATACCAATTGAAAATTCAGGGTTATCCTAAGTTCTGACCCTATGCGGAATTATAAACAATAAGCAGGACAAGTCATGTTACTGCTACTATGGAATTGCAACAGGCAAATTAACAGGCAACCACAATAACAAATAAATAAAATATGCTGCAAATATAAAAACAATAACGATAAATAAAGCAGCAAATAAAATCAATCACACAAAATTCAACACAATAATTTTGGTGACGAAGTGGAAAACTCTTCCGAGTAAAAAACCACTCCGGGTATAGGCTACCACATGAATCCACTATATCGAGAAAAACTTACAGTGATGGTCAAGACCTATGGTGGCAACTCCACCGACTCAAGTACCTCTATACTGCAAGAACTCAAGGAACTCCTCAAGCCCGCGACCCACGGTTTTCTTCAGAACCTCTGAAGTCTCTGAGTAGATTGTATCACCTATGAACGCCGGAACTCCGACTACCAAACTTCCTCCTAAAGAACTCTTAAGGATTAGGGAATTTGGGTTATGTTGTGTTGAAGGTTTAACAAAGAAGGATTCTCACCATTAATAGAGAAGACAAGAAGATGATGAAGTCTTCAATGGTGGAATCAAAGAGAGTTGAAAGCTTTGAGAGATTTGGCTCAAGGGAAAAGTGTTTCAGCTCTATCAACCCTGGAGGGAATGGCGGCTAAGTGTTATATATATAGGTAGGGTGAAAACCTAGGGTTTTGCAGGCCAAAAACACGTTCAGATCGAAGTCGCGTTCGAACGCTTACTAGAATGCTACACGAACGCGCCCTTTATGTGAAGACTCGTTCGAACGTCAATCGAACGCACAACGAACGTGAGCTCTCTGGAATGCTCCCGTTCGAACCCCACAAGAACGTGCCTCGAACGTTTGCTCTCTGGAATGCGCCCGTTCGAACCTAATAGAGAACGTGACACTAACGCCAACCGTTCGAACACTGCAACGAACGCACCATGAACGTATGTCTGATGCACAACAGCTAGAAACTAGTCCAATTGCACAAAGATCTTCATGAAAGATTACAACTCAATTGAACTTGTTTTGTCACGGATACATGCCAATAAAAAAGGTGCTAACAAAGGCGGTGATAACTTTGTCTATAATTGTTGGGGTCATATCAGGGAGAAGCGGCAGAAGAAGCGCGGTTCGGGCGAAATCGTAGTTTAAAATTTTAAACTTACGAATAAATTATTCAATATCCAATATTAATAATTCATTCATATTTCACCTAAACTTATTTATTCGATATCATATAACGACATAAATGATATAGAAACATCACGAAACTTTTGCGAAGACGTTTTTCTACAAAATAGCATAAAACGCGTTTTTGGTTGAACCGACCAACCAATGCACATGGGGACTGCCCAGGTCAGCCCCAAAAATATTTGGAAAGTTCGTGGACTGCCCGAACACTAACCAGTTCACTGTTTGGGCAGTCGTTATCCGGTAACGTCGTTTTTCGCCGTTTTCGCGTATTTTCACTCCGAAACAATTTCTTATAATATTTTTCTTGGGAAATTAAAATAAATCAATTTATTTTAATTACTCAATAAAAAAATGAATTTTTATCTGAAAAATAGATTTATCATTAATTGCCGTGAGACCCATAAACTTTGCATTTTGATCATTTTAGTCCTTAAATTATCAAATACATATTTAAGTGATTCCAAATCCGTCCCAAAATGATTTATACATGTCTAATACATGAAAATACAATTTGCAACAAAAATTCCAAATTTTTCTGAAATTGCCGAACAGCCCCAATAATTTACAGGATTTGTAATTTGGTCCTTTTTAGTTCAAAACATATCAAGATCAAATCCAATCAATCCCAAATTTAATATAAATCATATATACATCAAATTACATCGCATATATGAAAAGCCTCAAATTGGATTAGGTTTAGAATCCTAATTTCATAAATTACTCCAATTGCACAATTTACACTAAATTGATAAAATTTAACACTTTAATCAATCCAATACCACACCAATCAAGTCTCACTATCATGAAACAACTCAAGAATAATTCTCGGTTAATTATGAATGGTTAAGCAACTCTAGAATGACAACTTCTCCATCAATTGGCTTAAAGATTATTAAATGAACAAATTCATTCAATTTTTAATTAACATACATGCACATCTTTCAAACAAGTTTACAACCATGTAATTACATACATAAAAGATAGAGAAAATTCTAAGCAATATATATTGAAGCTTAGATACTTAGAAATAATTTTCTAATTAAAGAAAATTAAGAAAAACTTACAAATTCCAAATTTGGATCAAGCTTTTTCTCTTTTTTTTTTTTCACTTTTCTCTCAACTTTTCTTTGTAATTATTTTGATAACTTGTGTAATTGTTGAAAAATGAAAACAAAACAATTTTGTTTAAATCATTTCCCTTGGCCGAATTTATCAAGAAAATTAAATAATAATTATTTCAATTTTTGTTTGATTTCCATTGGCACACATTTTACTTTAATAAAGTTAACATTTATCTTTGATAAAGTAAATACACAAATGGACCAATTGTATCAAGTCATTTATTAGCATAATCATGTAAAAGATATTTTATTATTTAATTAACTTAATTATTTAACATTTAAATAATTAAATAATTAAATACAAATATCCTAATATATGTAATATATTTACTTAAAAAATTGAAATACATATATATAAATGATATATGTCAAATATCACAATTTGATATTTTATTAATGTGTATTTAATAAAATCAAGTATTAAACAGAACACGTTAATTCAGAAATGACCGTTAGGTCCCGATAGCATGTATTTTTCGTTTAACCATTAAACGATTTATAAATAATCTCCATTATTCATAAAAGTTGTCCTAGGGCTCTAACAATATATTTCATTAATGAGACTCTCTAGATTCAGCCATATCTGTCACAAAATCCAATTTCATGTCCATAATTCACCCACCCGTAAATTATGATGACCACAGATAAACTCGTTGAATCATACAGGTCGAGGTCATTGCATACGTATAATCCCTCTGTCACAGGTATCCGGATTATTCTAGAGATATAGATATAAACATCAAATCTCTATATGTATAATCGTGTCGACATATCTATTAGCAATCTTATAAAATAATACTCGAAACTTACTTCTGTATTATACCACAGCCATGGATTTAACAGATTGCTAATCATATAATGAATACTTATACCATGTACACATGACTGACAGATCCTATCTTGATACATACAGGATAACATGAGCATGAGTCCACACCCAACGAACAAGCGGAGGTCGGATCTAAATAAATCGATGACATGACTGCCATCTAAGTGTGGAGGATAACTCATGTATCCACAGTGGTATCTCAAGTCAAAGAATCACTATGCTACTCAACCCAAGAAGATTCCTATTGACGTTGGTGTTAGGGGTGTTCATAGGGTCGGGTCGGTCGGGTTTATAAATTAAAATATTCAATTTCGGGTCAATTTAGACCCGACCCAAAATGTCGGGTCGGGTCACAGGTTTTGGACAGAAAAATCGGGTCTAACCCGACCCGACCCGATGTAAATGATATTATAATTATAATATATATTTTTAATGATTTAATATTGACAAGAAAGACTTGTGGCAGGAATGGTAAAATTTTTCCTTGGTCTTGAAGCAGTCCCAAGTTCGAATCCCACAATAACAATTCTAAAAATTTTATTTTTTCCTTCTTTTCAAAAAAGAAAAGGTTGTTGCGGGTAGGATTCGAACCTGAGATTAAATACAAATTAATCTCAGAATTTGTCATTTCAACTACACACGTATCTTGTAAAATTTGTGTCAATAAAATATATATATTATGTTTACTGCATATTATGTGACCCGACATGACCCGCTTTTTTTTTACCCGACCCGTTGGATCCGACCCGCGCGGGTCACCTCCTTAAATTTCGGGTTTCGGGTCAAAAGATCCGAATGACCCGACCTGATCGGGTCAAAAAAATTGAAAAACCTGACCCAACCCGACCCGTGAACACCCTTAGTTGGTGTACCATCTATTAGGTAATCTTCAGTGAGTCGTTCAGTGTTTATCAAATAAATACTTGCACGTCTATAAGAGTCTCCCGAGACTCATGGTTCATTGGGATAAACCATCGGACCAAGTCCGATATACGACATGTACTGGTCTCAACGGATTTTACTAACCGACCATTGTTAGTAAATTTTGACCAAGAACTTAATTTGATAATATATTTCTAGTAGTAACGCTTCCCAATGTCAATTACAAGCTACGTTGTAATTGCGCACTACATTATATATTATCGGGTCTTTGTCTAATATGTATATATCACTAAATACGATTTAGTTTCAATCTAATGAATTAGATCGAATATATAATAAAAGACAAGGGTGCTACAAAAAAATAAGTAATATTATGGAAAAAAGGTATTGCTCTTATTCATGAATCGGACATAAATACGATCCGGATTGGTGCTCCGAGCACCAACCCTAACAATAACAAGTCTAGTTAGGTACTCAATTATGTCAAATAAATAAAACCATAAATATAGACGACAACATAGTTTGTCAATAATTAATCCAAATTTAAATTAAATATTAATCATTATATTATAATTTATATATTATAATATAAGGAGATTAATCTAAATTTTCATATTAAAAGTTTCACCATTTATCCCAACAAAAAGAAATTACTAACTCATAATTTGAATAAAAACACACATAATTTTATTAATAAAAGAAAAAATTACGAGAAAGCTTTAAAAAAATAAAACACACAAGAGCTAGAATTCCACAATTTTTTAGAGAAAACTATGGAAATCTGATTGAGGAAAATGAGGTGCAGAACACCTTTATTTATAGGAATTTTGCAAGCTTTCTCCACCATTTTCTCCATCATTTTCTCCACCATTTCCTCCAAAATTTTCTCATGTTTGGTGGAAGTTTGACAATTATAAATTGTCATTTTCCATTTTTTTTTCATAATGACTTTAATAATTACACATAACACACTTTGGATTTTTCATCAATTTCGGCCTTGAAAACCTCAGAATTAGAAAATCTTGGCACTAGAGCAAGTGGGAGAAATTGTTAGGATTGGTGCTCGGAGTGCCAATCCAGATCATATTTATGTCTGATTCATAAATACAAGTAATTCTATTTTCCATAATATTACTTATTTATTGATAGCACTACTTGTCTTTTATACACATATTCGATCTAATTACGATTAGATATCTAATTACGATTAGATATTTAATTACGATTAGATTGAAACTAAATATGGTTTAGTGATACGTATATATTAGACAAAGATCTTAGGATTTACAACATAGTGCGCAGTTACAACGTTGTTTGTAATTGACATTGGGATGCGTCACTATAAGATGTATATCCTTAAATAAAGTTCCTGGTCAAGATTTACTAACATGGATCGGTTAGTAAAATCCGTTGAGACCAGTACATGTCGTATATCGTGACTTGGTCCGATGGTTTATCCCAATGAACCATGAGTCCCGGGGGACTCGTATAGACATATAGGTGTTTATTTGATAAACACTGAAGAGTTCTTAATAGATGGTACACCAACGTCAATAGGAATCTTCTCGAGTTAAGCGAGCATAGTGGTCCTTTGACTTGAGGTACCACAGTGGGATATATGAGTTATCCTCCACACTTTGATGACAGTCATGTCACCGATCTATTCATGATCATACCTCTGTCTGTTCGTTGGGTGTGGACTGATGCTCATGATATCCAGTGCGTATCAAGAGAGGATCTGTCAGTCATGTGTACAGTGCATAGGCATCCTACACGTGTTTACGATCTAGTAAATCCATGGCTGTGGCATAACTTCGGAAATCAGTTCCGAGTGTTATTTAGAGATCGTAAATTGAAAGTCGACTATATTATACCGAATGGATTTGACGTTCTTATATATATCCCAGGTATAATATGGATAGCCTGTGATGGAGGGATTATACGTATGCAATGACCTCGACTTGCATAGTTTAGCGAGATTATTTGTGGTCATCATAATTCATGAGTGGGTGAATTATGGACACGAAATTGGATTTCGTGACGGATAAACCTAAACTTAGAGAGTCCCACAATATGAAGTGTACTCGTTGAGCATTTGGGCAACGTGTTATGAATAATACAGATTATTCATAATACTTCACCGGATTAAATGAGTTAATTCGGATCGTTTAAACAGTTAAACGATAACACATGCATAAGGGCATTTTTGGTTAATCATAATTAATATGTATTTGTATTTGATAAAAAAATTTGATTTGATACATATTAATTATTTTTCAAATGAGATTTTGACACATGCGATTAATATATGTATTTGTTATTTAATGTAAATAAAAATACATATATAATAATTATTATATTAGTTATTTATTTAGATATTTAATTGTTAAATATTTAAATAGTTAAATAATATCTATATTTCATAAATGTTATGAAATATGGTTAATTTTTATTGGAACAAATGGCATGATTTAATTAAACTTAATGTGTGCAATTATGATTCGTTAACATAAAGTTTAATATATATTTAATTGGATTAAATTTGGTAATTCGACAAAAATGCCCCGTAATGTCGGCAAAATGGTTTTTAAATTAAAAAAATTTGTTTCTTTTTCTTCTTTATCCATCCATGGCCGAAACCTAACAAGAATATATGCTCTCAAATGTGGTTTGATGAAACAAAGGAGGAAAAGGAAGAAAATCAAGGAAAAAGCTTAGGAAATTAAGGAATTAAAGGTAATCATATATATCTCTAAGCTTGAAAGCATGTTTCTTGTTTTCTTGATGATTTAGTATGATTCTAGGGTTTCATTTTTACTTATGAATTTGGGGCTTTTGGTTTTGGAGGATGGATTTGGAAGTGGTGATGCATGTGTGAAGTGATGTGGGGTGATATTATTGTAATATTTATCCAATTTGTTCATTTGATGACAAGTTATCATTCTAGAATTTTATGACCACTCTTGTAATACCTAGAATTTTTCTTGGGTGGTTCATTTGTGGTGACTTTGATTGGTGTTTTGATTAATAGGATTAATCTTGAAAAATTGGGTTTAAAGCATGAAAATTCACATTTTTCTGTTCTGGATCATATCTGGAATTGATTCTATTTTGGTGATGAATATGAATGTATTTTGAATGTATCAGATGTGTTTTTGGTGTTGGAACAATTGTCGGAAATTATTTCGGAGTTGAAATAAGCGAAAATGGCGAAAAACGGCGTTACCGGGTGACTTTTGAGCCAACCGGGTGAATGCTATCCAACTGTGAATTTGTCACTATTCGGGCAGCCCATGAACTGCCCTAACACTATTGGGGCTGACTTGGGTAGTCCTCATAAGTGTTGGGTGGTCGGTTCGGTCAAAAACACATTTTGCGTCATTTTGTGAAAAAAAACGTTTTCATAAAATATTCGCGACGTTTCTTATCTATTTATGTTGTTATTTAATATCGAATAAATGTGTTTAGGTGAAATATGAATAAATTATTCATATTAGAATTTGAATAATTTGTTCGGTAATTTGAAAAGTTTTAAAATTATGATTTCGTCCGAACCGCGCTTCCGCTGCGCCCTTCGCCCAAAACCCCAACAGAAGGATTTCTAAAGATAGTCTTAGAAGAAAGAGAATGTTTAGCGGGAAGAGAAGTAATTATATGAAGCAATTAAGAAAGAAGGAAGTATTAGTTAAACTGTGATAATGCTGGAGGAGGATAGCGTTAAACATGACTAGGAACATGTGAGAGGTAATATGATTCAGATAGGGAGACAAAGATGTAGATCACGGAAAATTCAGGCACAGAACAGAGCATGAGAGAAGACTGAAAAGCCAGTGTGTAAAAGGTTTAGAAGTAAAACCGTCGAGGTGCAATAACGGTAGGAGAGTTTACTCAATAAGAAAATATAGAAGTATGCAACAACAAAGGTTCTTAGTATCAGCAATGAAACCAAAGATCTCTTACGTTCTAGATTACATAAAGCACATAAGTACCCATCCCTAATCTAAGTTGACCAAACCACTACGGGTTTGGGACGGCTTTAGCCATGGGTATTGGTGGTTTGGTAGATATATAGTATAGTATGAAGTCGAGAAGATAAGTTACTGCAATGTTACATTTAGCGTATGAGTCCTCGAGGTACGGTATATATGCATGGTCTTTGGATGAATATAAGATTTATAAGTTTTAAATATTTACGTGTATTTGGATAACGGTCCGTAACGGTGCTAAAATATGGGAAGCAAGTCAACATCGAGCCGAGCACCACAACCAAACTTACAGTAGCAATGAAAACAGATAGTGAGCAAGAGATACATGGAGGATCAGACCCTATATTACAAGATCTTAAGCTATACAAAAAAGTAGGGGCAAGGAAAGTTATAGTGCAGAGTTGTTAAAAAACCTGGTAAGAATAGATGTAGGTATATTGTAACGCCCCGGTAACCCGATGAAAACTATATTAGGAATGGAATAGAACCTATTATTTTATCACGTGAAAGTGGGTGTTAGGCTCATGAAATTACTTTAAGCTTATTCGATAAATTGATTGTAGTACCGTTAAGAAATTTATTTTAAGGTTCAACACAGATAATCTTTAGTATTCAGACGGTAATTTTCTCATATGACATCCAATTTTTATGAATTTTATATCGTTGGAAATCTAAGACCGATATCTACAACTTTCACGTTGGACATATCTTCAAATTCGAAGCCGAAACAGAACGAAAATACAAATCATATCCGGATGAGCTATGTCTAAGGACTGATTTGAGAAATTCTTAAAGTTTTCAACATTTTCACTATTTATTTATTTTACCATCTGCCCCTAGTATATAAATGGAATATTACCCTTTCATCCTTCTCATTTTTTGGAGAAGAAAGACGTGGAGAGAGGGGGAGAAGTGCATAATTTTCCTTTCAATTCATCAACCAAAACTACTTGATTCAAGCTTCAATCTTCACATGCAAGCTTGGAAGAAAGAAGAGGAAGCTTAGATAATCTAGCTAGTGAAGAAATAAATGAAATCAAGGTGAGTTAAGCTTGACCTAAATTCTTGATATAATATGTTTTGATGATTTGATGATTGTGGAGTGTTGATTGGATGTGCTTGAGGTTGTTTACATGACTATTATGCTTGAAAGTTAATAATTTGAAAACCCCCCAAATTAAGAAAACCCTAGACATGGATTACATTGGAATCCATGGAGTTTAATGTTGTAATTTGATGATTTGAGGATTAATGGATTGTGCTTGGGTGATGGTAACATGTGTTCTGTTGGAAATTGATTGAGAGTTGAATTTGTTTCTTTTGTTCTAATGTTGAAGTGTTAAAAAAATGCTTGTGTGAGGATGGTAAGGTTGGTTGATATTGTGTTTTGTTATATAAATGGTGAAGTTTTTGCACTTGACACACCAAGTGTTTGATGAAATTACAAGCTCATATTAAATTATGAAATTGGTATGTTGGGCAGTAAGTTTAATGAAGTCATATTCTGAATAGGTTATAATAATTCGGTTGTATCCGGAGTTTTTGATGCCCAAATGATGAAGTGTAAATTTCTGGATAAACTAGACACAAAAAGGAGTAACATATCCAAAATTTAGAATTTTTGGACTGAAGATGAGACCGGAATGAATTTTTGAAATCGGGAAATCTGCAGCCCTTGTGCCCGGTTTTTCTGGTTGCACAGCCCTTGAACTTCAGACTATAACTTGAGTTTCTGGTATCAGAATTGAGAACCGTTAAAACCTACATATACTAGGTACACTATGGACCATTCCATTAAAATTTCAGCTTCAGATTCATCTCCAATTAATCACAGTGAATTTTGAAAGTTAGACATCAAACAGTGAATTTTGTAGCGATTGGTAAATATAAGTTTTTGCTACATGGTTTGCACAACTCCAAATCTAAGCCTGTAAAATTCATAGGTTCCATAAATATATCTAACACTCCAATATATTAAGTGTCCATGCATTTTATATATTCTTTCATATGATGAAAATATTCTGAGTTATAAAGAACGAAAACTAATATTGTTTTGACTTTAGATCGACTCCAGAACACTCGAAGGTCACCCATGCTGTGTACCATCCCTGATTTATTATAGCACTGTGAGTGGATACTTTTCTCTTATCTGGGAGTATTTATTTTAAAAAGTTTTGATTGTGGTTTCTGATATAATTTGCAGATCACTTATTCATTGGTTTTACTTAAAATGATGATTTCATGTGAATATGATATATGATTTAAGCTTTTGATAAAGCTTGATTTGGTGAAAATGTTTTCAAAGATATGGATTTATGATTTTGGAGGCATGAGGGAAAAACCCACCTCAGATGTAACTTGATACAGATATGGAATTGACGGATATGGAATTGACGGTCATGATATTGATGGTTATCGGTATTGATACCGGGTATAGACGTGTGCACACGGGATACAGAACTAGAGATGACAGATGCCTCTAGATCCTGGGTATTGGGCTAGAGGGACTGTGAGTACAATGCCTCTAGACCCGGATTTCAGAGACAGGTTGGTGGCACTGATAGCACCACTGTTTACTGGTTTAGTGGCTTGGGGGACTGTGCGTACAACGCCCCAAGACCACAGGATTATTGTACATGATGACCGATGATATTCTTACAGATGATTTTACATATGTTTATGAATGATTTTCACAAAGGTTTTGAAAAGAAAATCCTGACTTATATTTTATGGATTCTCAGAGACAAACGTTTGAGACATGATTGAAGAGAATTGTTTATTAAAGGAGTTCTTAAGAGAACTGATGTTTTAAAGGAATCCCATTAAATGTTTCAGAGCAGATATTTCTTGATATGATTTTGGTTTTAGAACCATGAAATTTTATAAAGTATTTCAATTATGTTTTGAACTATTCACTCACTAGGTCGTTCAAACGACCTAACCCCCCGGCTCCCAGTGTTTTTGTTTTGCAGGATCTCCCAGAGGACAAGCTCGAGAGGGCGGATATTTTTGGCAGTCACCTGGGTGTTGAGTCCACCAGATTGAGTCTAGAAGTCAGTATAGTCAAGGTCAAGTAAATATTGCATGACATATATTGCATAGTTTCAGTCATTGAGTATGAGAATAACATCATATTTGTAATGTAAAGTACATTTAAGTTCATTGTATGGAAACCTGAGATGTATTTCTATGAGTATTGAGTTAAGCATTGAACCATTTGCATAAACTTTGTTTGAAATGAGTATGACAGCATTGATCAGTCAGATTGATATGAGGCTTAGGGGATAGTACGACATATTCCTTGCCGGTAACATCTCCCGAATTGGGGATGTTACAAAGATGGTATCAGAGCATGGTCTAGGGAGTCAGTGACTGCAGTGGGCAGAATGATGGGGTCTTGTATACGTAATATGCCCGGGGTACTAGTATACTAGGCACTACCTCTCCAGTATCTGATCCTCGAGTACGTCTTCAATTCCATAAACAGGTTAGTAAGCTTTCCCAAGCTATTCAAATATTTTTCCTTATGAAAGTAACCATACTCTATATCCAAGTTGAGAATTATTCTATAGTGATTCTTATCTATTACCAGAAGTGTAGGCAAGTTATGAGACCAGATAGTAAGTTTTGATATTATTCACTCAACATAGTGGGAAGAGAAATCTATGATATAAGTGAAATGATGATCTACTTATGTTTAAAGCGACCAGAGACAGTAAGAGGTAGTGACACATGATAATAAGGAAAAATGTCAGAACTTAAAGGAGTGAGAGAAATATAGCAAGCTTGAGCAAGAGTATAATGTCGAGTAGGCCTATGTAAGGTTTATTCTCTTCTACTAATAACTACTTTCTTATCGAAAAATTCTTTCTAGCTGATCTACTAGCTTTTCAGCATCACGTAATTATAAGATAATTTCCCGAATAACGTGGGGAAGCCAGAAAAAACGAGAAGTAAATAATCAAGGTTAGTAGTAGAAGTTCTAATGAACTTCAGATATGAAAAGGAAGTAGAGATTTTAAACATTGTAATCAAACTAATAAGTACATAAAATGAATGACATAAGGAAAATTGATTAGATATCGTTGTTAAGGAACTAGATTTAGATTAGATCTAAGTAATTTAGATATAAAACCTCTTGATGACCCAGTTAAGGGAATCGTTTTGACGGAGTTCGTTTCACACCTATCTTATGCGAGCAATAGACACTATCAGGGTATAGAATACCAGAACCAAGACAAGGATGTTGATACCTGCTGGGACATAAGATGCTTGTTCCAGCCTTTCCCAGAATATAATATAATTAAATAATTGTGAACAAACATGAGGAATATATACCCTAGAATAAACCAATTGGAAAAGATATAGAGAAGCTTCTGGAATTAACTAGATATCAGGGAATTTGATACAAGATTTCATGGACAAGTGTGTAGTACCAATAAAAAAAGTTATAAATTCGACCAACGCTAGCAGGAATTCATGTAAAGTTGAAAGAATAAATACATGGGGTTTGGGATACTCAAGAGTTAACCAGATTACTATTACAAGTAAAAAGATTAAATGGTATAGTTGTAATTTATAGCAGGAAAAGACAATAGAGAAATATACATTGTAGTCCCTAAGAGAGAATTACCCTTAAACTTAACAGCACAGTTTGAAGCTAAGAGATAGAATATGGACACAATAATGAATGATACATAAGATAATGAGAAAGATGATACAACATAAGGATAGTAAAGCTAAAGAAGATCTCAGAACAATTGATAAAAGTTATGGAATACAGAAAATGAAGGAGTGGATGTAGACCTCAATAAAGTGAATGATACTTTTTCCTAGAGCCTTTACTATAGCCAGGTGTAGTCTATTAACTAGATTATCATTCAAGCTTGGGTATTAATAGCAACGTGTATCCTCAGATTCTTAGATATCCCAACTTCGATACTAATAAGGAATTACACAAGTAATGAGAGTATCTTACAGGATAGACGGATCATAAGACAACTGGATAGTTGAACGGGGAAATCTAAGAGAATTATATCAGAATTGTGAGATGATTATATTCTGTAAGGAATAAAAAGGTTTGAGTTCGATATAGACAAGGTTGAGTTTAAAGTAATAATCTTATAGATTATGAAGCATGGTTTTAAAGTGGATAAAAGTTCAAAAGGGGTAAGGAAGTCAAAGAAGACAATTTTCAAGATATATAGTAATCGACTTACAAGGATTTCCATGATATCAGTATAGAGGAATTATTAATATAGTAATACTAAATCAAAAGTGAGTGTATTAGGATTTAAGGAATGTATGAACCCTTAAAAAGATACTCAATAAAGGAAAACATGATCTATAGTAGAGATGGATTTTGAGTATTATTGGAAGAAGTAATTTGGATAGTTTGAAACAAAAGTGTAGTAAGATGGGAGTCAATATCTGATAAGTAAATAAGGGAATCTTAGATTCATAAGTAACCAGTATGTACATTTATAACTAGTAGTTAAGTGAATCACCAAAAATGGTATTGATGTGAGCTGCCAGTGACAATCATTTGTCATCTAAATTTTATGAGATGTCAATAATTGGAAAAAAAATAAGTGTGCAGTAGGTAAGTTAGTTGTTCGTCTCAAAGGGGAACCGTTAGAAAGAGACTGGTGACAGATCACGCAAAAATACATCTCCTTTAGTAATTTCTGGTGCTGAAAAGAAGATTGTGCAGGCCCCAACCCCTTTACTTTACATCTTATCACCGCAAACTTGTTACTCTTTCAAATCAAGCAGGAATATTGTGGAAGTATTTTTAGGAAGAAAATATTGATACCTTTCTCTATAAATAGACGCTTGAATTCTTAGTGAATGAATCAAGAAATTCATTTCATGGCATCTTCCTCTGTTAATCCTAGCCCCTGCCCAAATGCTACCCGAGCTAAAGTGGTATATCAAAAACTTTGCAAATGGCCAGTCATAGATCGAGCAGTTATAGATTCCAAATATGTTCAAGATCTTTGGAGAGATATTTACAATTGCTTATATACAACTTCATCTGCTTTGTTGCCTAGAGAAATTGCGATGGATATCGTGAATCGAGTTCCTACTAACTTCATGAGGTGGTGCTATATTCTTCGAACCATCTGGAATGGAAAAAACATATGGCTTGATACAATACAAAAATAATTCTGCAATTGTCCACTGTGGATATCACAGATATCATTCCACAGTTTTTATAAACAGTCACGAATTCTCGAAAACATTGCCAGTGGAGTCTGGGCACTTTGTTTGAACTTGGGTTCTTGAATGGATTTATTCTTGGGCCAAGTCCAATTCATCCTAATAGTCCTGGTATCTTAGAAGCCAACCTTTGTGAGCTATCCCTATTCGTCAGTAATATTTTACATCGATGGTATAAACACCACAAAAGTATTACTGTCTGGATTGAAACTATTACCCAGAATGGACGGATGACTATTCAAACGTGTTCCAACCCATTCATCTAATTAGAATCATACCATCGCACCAGCTCACTGATTGGAGACTTACCAATTGGCCATCAAGACCAAAACTTAGAGCCTATTACGGATATGAGGATTTTCCAGAAGAGATTACCTTCTGTCATACCTGTGATCTTAGAGCTCTCTCTGCAGACTCAGTTCGCCGAAGTTTGGAAAGTAATATTATTGAAAGAGACTGGAAACTCTTCAATACTATTGAAGAGTCATCAAGGAGTATTATCCAAGGCTATAATAAAATCAAGTTTCCTGATAGTCTCCAATCTCGAATCATCATCGGTGACATTCCTATATCCCACAGAGCTCAAAGACAATAGGAAGATCATCAATATGAAGATGATCATGTCCTTGCCTTACAATCAAATTGTTATATCCCCTGATGTAACCTTCATTGTTATATTTTGTTGCTTGTCGATAATGTTCTTATACAAGTTTTACTTAAAGTCTGAATTATTGTGGTTGTTGTTATTCTTGGATATAAGACATATCCTACTAAGATTCTTGATGTTTCTCCTACATATAACAATGAAGAATTAAGAAATCGCAATTATTGTAGTTAACAAGATGTTGAGCATAGTATGGATAAAGAAGACATGACTTAGATGTAGTAGTCTGAGAAGTTTTAAGAAGCATCAAATTATAATTGATAGCTTACTTGGATAATCGAGTTAGAGAATGTCAAAATAATTAGAGGTTTATGAATGAAATTCCTTGATTGTTGATGGTGAATGAAGTATGATAGTAAATATATATACTACTCAGCATAATTTTACAGGATGAAAATGAAAAAAAAAATTATTATCTACCAAAGATTAAGCATGTGCCAACATGGTAAGGGTTATTTTATTAAGGGGTGATAAGATAAAAGGAGGATTACGTGTGTATACCAGCTAATTAATTAACGAACAACGATAAGGATTTGAGCTATTAAGTTTATATTGCTCTATGGTTTGATACCAGTTTATGGGAGATTGTCACAAGTAGTACGGTGTATATGGTAAAACAGAGTTGGCTATGTGAAATCCTAGATGTTGAAATGTTTTGGAATCTATGGAATTGGATATTGTGATTTAATGGTTGATGGTATTTGAATAGATAATAACATGCTTTAATATTATAAGTTGCTGGAGTGATAATTGGGGGTTAAATTCTTGTGTTTTAATGTTGAAATATTGAGGAATGCTTGTGATAAAATGGTAATGTTGATATTGGTGTTATATGTTGAATTATACAGTGAAAAGTTTGTTAGGATTCTATGGCCTAGAGGATAATGGCTGAATTCAGTGATTTGTGGTAAGATATTTAATATCTACAGTTTTAAGATAAAATTTCAGAATTTCAATTGTTATTAGAGATTCGGGGACGAATCTCATTTAAGGAGGTAGAAAAATGTAACACCCCGGTAACTCGATGAAAACTAAGTTAGGAATGGAATAGAACCTATTATTTTATCACGTGAAAGTGGGTGTTAGGCTCATGAAATTACTTTAATCTTATTCGATAAATTGATTGTAGTACCGTTAAGAAATTTATTTTAAGGTTCAACACAGACAACCTTTAGTATTCAGAATGTACCTTTCTCATATGATATCCGATTTTTATGAATTTTATATCTTTGGAAATCTAAGACCGATATCTACAACTTTCACGTTGGACATATCTTCAAATTCGAAGCCGAAACAGAACGAAAATACAAATCATATCCGGATGAGCTATGTCTAAGAACTGATTTGAGAAATTCTTAAAGTTTTCAACATTTTCACTATTTATTTATTTTACCATCTGCCCCTAGTATATAAATGGAACATTACCCTTTCACCCTTCTCATTTTTTGAGAAGAAAGACGTGAGAGAGGGGGAGAAGTGCATAATTTTCCTTTCAATTCATCAATCAAAACTATTTGATTCAAGCTTCAAGCTTCAATCTTCACATGCAAGCTTGGAATGGAAGAAAGAAGAGGAAGCTTAGATAATCTAGCTAGTGAAGAAATAAATGAAATCAAGGTGAGTTAAGCTTGACCCAAATTCTTGATATAATATGTTTTGATGATTTGATGATTGTGGAGTGTTGATTGGATGTGCTTGAGGTTGTTTACATGACTATTATGCTTGAAAGTTAATAATTTGAAAACCCCCAAATAAGAAAAACCCTAGACATGGATTACATTGGAATCCATGGAGTTTAATGTTGTAATTTGATGATTTGAGGATTAATGGATTGTGCTTGGGTGATGGTAACATGTGTTCTGTTGGAAATTGATTGAGAGTTGAATTTGTTTCTTTTGTTCTAATGTTGAAGTGTTAAAAAAATATACTTGTGTGAGGATGGTAAGGTTGGTTGATGTTGTGTTATGTTATATAAATGGTGAAGTTTGTGTACTTGACACACCAAGTGTTTGATGAAATTACAAGCTCATATTAAATTATGAAATTGGTATGTTGGGCAGTAAGTTTAATGAAGTCATATTCTGAATAGGTTATAATAATTCGGTTGTATCTGGAGTTTTTGATGCCCAAATGATGAAGTGTAAATTTATGGATAAACTAGACACATAAAGGAGTAACATATCCAAACTTTAGAATTTTTGGACTTAAGATGAGATCGGAATGAACTTTTGAAGTCGGGCAATCTGCAGCCCCTGTGCCCAGTTTTTCTGGTGCACAGCCCTTGAACTTCAGACTATAACTTGAGTTTCTGGTATCGGAATTGAGAACCGTTAAAACCTACATAAACTAGGTACATTATGGACCATTCCAGTAAAATTTAGCTTCATATTCATCTCCAATTAATCACAGTGAATTTTTAAATTTAGACATCAAACAGTGAATTTTGTAGCGATTGGTAAATATAAGTTTTTGCTACATGGTTTGCACAACTCCAAATCTAAGCCTGTAAAATTCATAGGTTCCATAGATATATCTAACACTCCAGTATATTAAGTGTCCATGCATTTTATATATTCTTTCATGTGATGAAAATATTCTGAGTTATAAAGAACGAAAACTAATATTGTTTTGACTTTAGATCGACTCCAGAACACTCGAAGGTCACCCATGCTGTGTACCATCCCTGATTTATTATAGCGCTGTGAGTGGATACTTTTCTCTTATCTCGGAGTATTTATTTTAAAAATTTTTGATTGTGGTTTCTGATATAATTTGCAGATCACTGATTCATTGGTTTTACTTAAAATGATGATTTCATGTGAATATGATATATGATTTAAGCTTTTGATAAAGCTTGATTTCAGATAAATGCTTGATTTCAGATAAATGCTTTGATGATGAAAATGTTTTCAAAGATATTGATTTATGATTTTGGAGGCATGGGGGAAAAACTCACCTCAGATGTAACTTGATACATATATGGAATTGACGGATATGGAATTGACGGTCATGATATTGATAGGTATCGGTATTGATACCGGGTATAGACGTGTGCACACGGGATACAGGACTAGAGATGACAGATGCCTCTAGATCCTGGGTATTGGGCTAGAGGGACTGTGAGTACAACGCCTCTAGACCCGGATTTCAGAGACAGGTTGGTGGCACTGATAGCACCACTGTTTACTAGTTTAGTGGCTTAGGGGACTGTGCGTACAACGCCCCAAGACCACATGATTATTATACATGATGACCGATGATATTCTTACAGATGATTTTACATATGATTATGAATGATTTTCACAAAGGTTTTGAAAAGAAAATCCTGACTTATATTTTATGGATTCAGAGACAAACTTTTGAGACATGATTGAAGAGAATTGTTTATTAAAGGAGTTCTCAAGAGAACTGATGTTTTAAAGGAATCCCATTAAATGTTTCAGAGCAGATATTTCTTGATATGATTTTGGTTTTAGAACCATGAAATTTTATAAAGTATTTCAATTATGTTTTGAACTATTCACTCACTAGGTCGTTCAAACGACCTAACCCCCCCCCCCGGCTCCCAGTGTTTTTGTTTTGCAGGATCTCCCAGAGGACAAGCTCGAGAGGGCGGATACTGTTGGCAGTCACCTGGGTGTTGAGTCCACCAGATTGAGTCTAGAATTCAGTATAGTCAAGGTCAAGTAAAATATATATGCACATATATTGCATAGTTTCAGTCATTGAGTGTGAGAATAACATAGATTTGTAATGTAAAGTACATTTAAGTTCATTGTATGGAAACCTGAGATGTATTTCTATGAGTATTGAGTTAAGCATTGAACCATTTGCATAAACTTTGTTTGAAATGAGTATGACAGCATTGATCAGTCAGATTGATATGAGGCTTAGGGGATAGTACGGCCTATTCCCTGCCGGTAACATCTCCCGAATTGGGGATGTTACATATATGCGCACCAGAGTTAAGGCATGAGTACAAAAATCCCATTGCAAGACACACAATACCTTCAGAGATGAAAGATCACTAAGTAAATATAGATAAGCCTAGCCAATAGTTATATAAAATAAGTTTGAAGACTTTGAGTTCTTAACAAGAAGACTTTCGAATCTCTTCTTGTAAGTAGATATAAGAAGACTAAACAATCAAGAACTAAAAGGTGTAAATGTAAATCATGAACATAGTATCATTTAAGATTGATAGGAGTACAACAAAAGATCCATGAATGAAGGTTCTTTGATGCACCATAAAACTGTAGCATGGTCGTAGTATAAGTAATCAGTAGGAATTAAGATAAGAGGAAGATTAAAGTATGCTTATTAGAAAAAGATAAATGATCAGTTTAACAGAGCTCTTAGTCAGGGTTGTGGTAAACCATTAGAGTAAGTTAGTTTACAGTAAAGTAAGAGTTCAAACAACATTAATATTATATATTTAATGAAATAAATATAGATACAAATATATAGTCAGTTAAAGCTAGTGACGGATGAATTTTGTGACCAATGGTAAGATCTCAGGTTTAAAAAGGATTCGAGGACGAACCTCATTTAAGGGGGGAGAATTTATAACGATCGGTGGTCTTTACTACTGTTGATTGTAGTACTATTGCATGGCGGGACGAGTTTTGCGTAATATAAAATTATGTCCGAGCATATATACATTGATGGAACGAATTTATGGATAAACTGTAAACTCTTTGAAACTTCGATACGAAATTCTATGATGTTCCAATCCAGACAGCTCATAGTATTTGAGCTTTAACTTTCTCATACAAACTCTGATTTTTATGAACTTTATATCGTTGAAAAGATAAGATCACGATCTACAACTTTTGTGTTGAATATTTTTCCAAATTCGAATCATAAATAGACTAAAAATATGGATCAAAAATTTAGATAAATAGTACCCGATGGCATACTTATAAATTCCACAAGCTTCTCAAATATTCTACACTTTTTTTTTTTTTAGTGACCAAATATAAAAGGAAGATATTATTCACTAATACAAAAAAAATGAAAATAAGAAGAAGAAGAAACGTGAGGATGAGGAAAGAAAAGGAAGAAGAAAGAAGAAAGAAGGAGAAGAAGGAAAAAAGAAGAAGAATAAGTGCTAAGCAAACATTCATCAATCTAAGAAGAATACAAGCTACCATGGGAGGCTTGAGAAATGAAAAAAATCAAGAAAAATAAGGTAAAAGACTTAACCTATAAACTTAGTATGTTAGATTGTAGAAGCATGATGATAGAATAAGGATGATGGGATGATAATGGTTGTTTGATGGTAGTTGATAAGTCAAGAAGTGATTGTTGATTTAAAATACCTAAATTTTGGTAGGTTTGAACTTTTTATGAAAAACAAGTATAATGAGGCTTGGAGAATTGGTTGATGATGATAATTTAATGTTGAAATTGTGAATTGGAAGTTAAATTAGTTGGTTTGTGCTTTAATTTTTGCTGTGAAAAATGCTTGTGGTAGTTTAGGAAGAGGATGAACTTGGAGAAGAAAAATCAGAATCCTGGAAAATGGATTCGCGTCGGGAAGCTAAAGAGCCGCGCATTGCGACGCGCAAGAGAAAAAGAGCAACACATTTCTGGATGCTGCGCGACACAAAATCATTCCCTAATTAATTTTAAACCTTCTCAGTTACATCCTAGTATGTTAGAGACCGCCTTATGGGTCTCATATAATTTTGTATCCATACCTTCTATCAAGTCACAAGCACGATAAGCCTTGTATCTAAAACATATCGATATAATAGCAAGCTTAGTTAAGTTCCGAAACTCTTTTTGCAACATATAGACTAATCAAGTTTTCGATCATAGATTTTCCACATGAACCGCAATATTTCCTTCCACAAAGGATTCAGTGCCAGCCAGATTCCAAAACTGTGAGTAGGCACTACTCTTTTAAATTGATTTTCATGTTGTTATTTTTTCAACATATTTAATTTTTATGCCTTAGGGCGAGATGATTTAAATTTTATTTGAGAAAGAAATATTTTTCAGTACATGTTTTATATTTTTCGGGGTATAAGGGAAAAACTCACCCCAATATGTAACTGGATACATTTTGGAATTGATGGATAAAGAATATGTGCACATGTAGAGGACTGGCGGGACAGCGATATGTAACGCCCTCAGATCATAGATCAGGTTTAGGGGGACGGCGATACGTAACGTCCATAGGCTCTAGTTTCAGGGTCATGTAGTAGCATGGATCAATACTACCGGCTCTAGTTCAGTGGCTTGGGGGACGGTGATACGTATCGCCCATAGACCACCAGTTTCAGGGACATGAGTGGCATGCTCTGGGGGACGGCGATACGTAATGCCCCAAAGTCATGGTTTTGTATTCCTATCTCTAGTTAGGCGTATGGGGAGACGACGAAACATAACGCCCTCATACGTCAAGGTTCTTAGATACAGACTAGTTTCCAGATACCAGAATTCGAAACAGAGTTTTCAGATATTGATTTTTAGAAAACAGTTATCAGAAATCATATTTTAGAAACGGTTTTTAGAAAGGAGTAAGAGAAATTTATAAGAGAGATTTCAAGTGAAGTTTCCAGAGAATAGTTTTCATATAAAGATATTTCTGGAATTTTGGTTTTAGAACCAATTCTTTTAAAATAGTTTTTTAGTTTTTAGTCCACTCACTTAGATCGTACAACGGTCTAACCTCCCACTCCCAGTTTCCTTGTTTTGCAGGTTTCTCGGAGGACGAGCTCGGGAGGACGTATACTGTTGCAGTCACTAGGGATGAAGTCCACCAGTACAAGTTATATAGAGTGCGAGTCAGTTAGAGTCAATTAAAAATTTTGTATTAGTCTTGGTCTTTGAGGCAGTCGTTGTAAAAGTGTGTTTTTGAGTTTTCGGATTTAGATGTAGAGTTGGTATGTAATGATTTTGAGTTTGGGCTATGGTCCAACACATAATAAAATAAATTAAAGGAAAGAATATTAGTGTCTGTTTATGGTTAGAATTCAGAGGCTTATGGGGTTAGTACGGTCTATCCCATGCCGGTAACATCTCTCAGATTGTGGATGTTACAACTGGACTTGTTATAGACAAATATTATCACTGTCTTTATAACTGATTTTATATATTTTGACATAATTAATTCATGAATTAAATTAACTGGGTAATAATGAAAATTTATATATTAAAAAAAATAAGATTTCTAAATTTGAAATATTAGAAGTAGATCCCCTCATTTTATTTTATTGTTGTAGTCGAATTCAAAATTGACAATCACTTCAATCAAATCAATTTTTTCATTTTTACTCGAATGATTATTTTAATTTACTAAATCTATTATCTGTGGATCGAATCTTTTCATTTTTACTTGAATTATTATTTTAATTTACTAAATATATTCCTTGTTGATCGTCCCCGGATTTACCGGGTTATTGTATGACTTCGACACTCTTATAATTAGGAGTACAAAACCGCTTTGTGAGTATATCAAGTTTTTGACGCCGTTGTAGGGGAATATAATTTAGTAGATAGAATAATAACTTTTCTTTCTTTCTTTATTTTATTTTCTTTTTTATTTTCTTTTGTATTTCATTTCTTTTTGTTATATATTTTGCATCTCGTTTTCTTTTTTCTTTTGTATTTATGTAGATCCAAGATATCCTGATTGATCCTAAATGAATCTTGACCCCAGACATCCCACATACAGATAAACCATCTACTAAATTCTTCAAGGTTACAGGATACAGAAAAATCAATTAAAATGGAGCTTGCATTTTGCCAAAGAATTTCTTGAACTATTTCCATCTAGAGTTTCTTCAATAATTTTTTGTGAGAACCTAATTCGATAGATTGAAATAGCTGAACGAGAAATTCAATTGAGATCTGAATTGACAAGAATGAGATGATATTTTTAGATCTAATCACGATATTTGTATTTTCTTTCTTTATTTTTCTTTTCTTTTATCATTTAATCATTTTATATTTTTCCACTTATTTATGTTTTTTTTCCTTTTTGTAAGTATGACATTTGTGTACTTAAATTTCAGTATATAGTCTGCATTTAGGTTACATAAGACATTGATCTCGATCATATAACAGTAGATTAAATAAAGAGTATCCATCACATTCATTGTCAGTTAAAATGGCCGAGGACTAAAATGAAAATTCACATGCTCGAGTTGAAAATGCAGTTGATCAGAGACATTGATCTCGATCATATAACAGTAGATTAAATAGAGAGTATCTATCACATTCATTGTCAGTTAAAATGACCGAGGACTAAAATGAAAATCCACCTGCTCGAGTTGAAAATGTAGTTGATCAGAACGAAAACGAGTCTCAGCATGACGATCTTAATCATCCTAGGATACTCAGACAATTCATGAATCCCAGTAGGATAGGATCATCATCTTACATTATTTTCTCCCAGATGCATCATGTTTCAATTTTAAACCAGGTGTCATAGAAAGAAAAGAGGAGGGACACGGGAGAGAGAGAGAAACAACTCATCAAATCAACAAACTGAAGCAAGAAAAATGTAAGCAACAAGCTTACCTCACGCCGAACAGGGAGAGAGCAACGACGTTGGAGATAAGGCAGTAGAGGGAGAGCAATGACGCTGGATAGAGAGCTTGACGCCTATGAACTTCTTTTCCATCTTCATCTATATGTGTTTTTTATTTATATGTTTTTAATAACGTGACATCTCTACAGAAATCCCTAAAGGGATAGGGGCCCTCTAAGTCTCTAAAACCTTTTTCAATTTGGGCGGGGTCATAGATGAAAAATTGAAAAAATTAATGTCGGGGATAGGAAAAGGAAAAATTCAATACCCATTTTTTATTTGAGGAAAAGATGTGGATTATGTCTCCCCATTACGCATTTAAGTTTTAATTTATTTATTTTTAAATTTTTAATAAATATATCAAGTTTTTATTTAATAGATGTAAATAAAAAAATCTTTTAATATTTATAAGAATATATAAATTATAAATAGTACTTAAATGAAATAATTATATATGTGACCAATTTTTAATGAGGGATTAATCATTTTATTAAGTGATTGACAAAACAAAAGGACATAAAATATGAATTTTAATTTTTTATATAAATTGCGATTTGTGTAATATATATTATCAATTTTTTGATTATGTATGCTTGATTTTTGAATAAAATAATAGCTCAATTAATATGTTTTTTCAATGATTTAAATTTATTTTAAGAAATTTTTTTATTGAGGGGTCTCATTTTATTTCTCGGAGATTCTCAACCCCTCCCCTAAAACAATTACAAGAAAAAGGGAAGGGGACAATAATATTTGAAGATTATTAGGAATGAATATGGGGATGACAATCTCATTTCCTCTCCATTATTACCCCGAGTGTCAATATTTAAATATAAGAATAATAATTCCACTAATATTTTTTCCCTGCATCATAATTTAATGGGAGTCACATATTGCTATTACTAAGTTACTCATGTGAGAGAGGACTAATAAATTGCAAGCCTTGCGATATGAAGCCATGCGTTATTTCGCCATGCTGTAAAAGAATACAAAATATTTAATAAGAGAAACATAAGTTAAAAAGATGCACATTTGATGCTGAAATGTTTTCTGGCAAATAATTGTCTTCTCGAGTCCAAAAGCTTGAGTATTGTTGAGATCAATATTTAAGAATCTTAATGTTTTATTTTAGAATATAAAGTTGTCCTTAACAATATTGTTTCTTCTCTTTCATAACACAACTTAAAAAACTTGTCAATAAAGTAATTTTATAATGTTTAATAAAAGGTCTCATTTACAAACAAACACTTAAAAACTTTTTATCAAAAGCTCTATTTTTAAAAATTATATTAATAAAAACTCTACTTGAAAAAACTATATTTGAAAATTTATACCAAACAGACCCTTAGTCAAGTTGAAGTTGATATGTAGACCATATAATGTAATATGCTAGAATGGTTCACATGTTTGGTAACAACGAAGTAGAGTAGTGATAGATGTACTCAATGGGTATAGATTATAATTTTAAACCAATTAAAAGAAGTTGTGTATATAAAAAGTTATTTAAATAAATTAAAATTTTAATTTAAAATCACAATTTAACTGTGATTATGTAATGAATGAGTAATCATTCAGTATATCTATAATTGTTGAGTATGGATGGCAATGAGAATGGACGAGATATAATTTGTTAATCCTAGTCTCGTCTTATTTATATAATCGAGATAAAAATCGTCATGATCTCATCCCGTTATTTTTTTCGAGATAAAAAATTATTCGTCTCATATCTCGTTAAATCTCATCACTATCTCGTTAAAATCTCATCTCTTTAAAAAATTTCAAATATTTTTTTATCACATTTCTAAATCAGGATAAAAAAAAAATGTCACGAATCACATTTCAAATAAGACGGAATCTGTTGGATGGACGGGAAAATTACCATGAATGGAATAATGCTTAAAAATTTTCGGGCTCAGTCCCCTTACGTTACCGTACGCAAAGGACTTTCTTGACTTTTTCTTCCATTCTAGCTCCGTGTCGCTCGAATAAAATCTTCAAGTATCTGACCTTCTTTTTGTAATTAGAATTAGAATATAATAGAACATGTTAATATATGCTTAGGCATCACCATTTCGTGAAATGCGTAACAATCAAGATACCAATTTTGACAAATTTGTTCGATCATTTAAATTAGTGAAAAAGCTTTTAGAATTTATAAGTGTTGGAAATATTTGGTAAGACAAGTATCTAAATTTATCATTTATTTTTTTTTTAAAACATTGTAAATTTCGTTGTAAAATCATCTAATCCAGACTTAAGTGAAAAATATAAAATTCTCGATTATCACATGTTCTTATAAAAAATATATCTTCTGAATTCAAACTCAAAATTTAATAATCAAATCGTAAATCTCTTTATTACCAAATCACATCGGTTAGAATCACTTTAAATTATTCTAAGGCATGTTTGAAAAAATGTCAATAACATTTGGCACGAATTGATTCCGAACGTAAAGGAATGTTAAAAGTAAAGCAAGTGAAAAGTGGGGTTTGTCCTAATTAATAATTCTGTTGATTACTTGTAATTCCTTTTTGACTTAGTGGTCAAAATCGGGGACTATTTGGCCGACACAAAGCTCCTTCTCTAGAAAACCCTTTTTTTTTCCTTTTTTGCAATAAATAGGGATCCCCGCCGTCTCCATTATAAATATTAAAAAATAATTTTAAAATTATATATATATATATTTTTAATTTTAAAAACATGTATTTATAATTACATTTTTAAAATTACAATTTAAAATATCGCTAAAAATATTAAATTTTTAATTTTTTTAAGTATTATTTTTTTAAAAAAAAAAATCTCACTCTCTGCACTCTCTAAGCTTTCTTGTCTTGAAGTTTACACTCTAAGCTCTCTTACTTGAAGCTTCTTATTGGGGATGAAATGAGCTTACTGTTGGGGTTTTGGGCGATGGGCCCAGCGGAAGCACGGTTCGGGCGAAATCGTATTTTAAAACTTTTTCAAAATACCAAATAAATTATCAAATATCTAATATGAATAATTTATTCATATTTCACCTAAACTTATTTATTCAATATCAAGTATTGACATAAATAAGGTTGAAACTTCGCGAAAGTTTTACGAAAACTGTTTTTTCCGTAAAATGACGCAAAACGCGTTTTCGACTGAACCGACCACCCGACACTTATGGGGACTGCCCAAGTCAGCCCCAATAGTGTCAGGGCAGTTCATGGGCTGCCCGAACAGTGACGGTTTCACAGTTTGGATAGCCGTCACCCAGTTGGCTCAAAATCCACCCGGTAATGCCGTTTTTTACCGTTTTCGCTTATTTCAACTCGGAAACACTTTCCAGCAATTGTTCCAACTCCCAAAACACATCCAATACATTCAAAATACATCATTTTTATCACAAAATTTCCAATTTTCATGCTTTAAATCCAAATTTTTAAACATTAATCAAATTAATCTCAACACCAATTCAAGTCACCACATATGAACAACCCAAGAACAATTCTAGGCATTACAAGAGTGGTCATAACATTCTAGAATGGAACATGTCATCAAATGAACAATTTGGACAATAATTACACTAATTACTTCCAAAACTACTTCACACATGCAATATAACTTCCAATCCATCATCCACAACCAAAAGCCCTAATTTTTCAGAATTGAAGGAACCCTAGTACCTTTCTAAATCATCAAGATGCAAGAAATTAAATTTCCAATTTTATGATTTTGAAGACTTACCTTAAATCTCCTAAATCCATAGCCTTTTTTCTTCATTTTCCTTCATTTCTTCATGGTTTCTTCAAACAAATTTTGAAACCCATTTTTCTTAGTGTTTTCGGCCATGGATGGTGTATATGTGGAAGAAGAAAATATTTCCTATTTAAAATTGAATTGCCGTCATTTTGGGATATTTTCGTCTTTTTTTTTTGCAATTTAATCTAATTAAATTATATTAAGCTTTTTGGTGGCCAATCAAATTCAAGCACATTTAGCTTAATAAATTCATGTCATATGTCCCAATAATAATTGGACAAATTTCATAACATTTATGAAAAGGTTTAATTAATTAATTATTCAAATATTTAACAATTAAATATCTAAATAATCAATTAATGTAATTATTATTGTATATGTATTTTTATTTATAATAAATAACAAATACATATATTTATGGCATGCGTCAAAATCTCATTTGACGAATAATTAATGTGTATCTAATCGTATTATGTATCAAATACAAATACACAATAATTATTATCGGACAAAATCACATCTATGCCTGTGTTTTCGTTTAACCAATTAAACGATCTGAATTAACTCATTTAATCCGTTGAAGTATTATGAATAATCTGTATTATTCATATCGTGTTGCCCAAGTGCTCAACGAGTACACTCCATATTGTGGGACTCTCTAACTTTAGGTTTATCCGTCACGAAATCCAATTTCGTGTCCATAATCTACCAATTCATGGATTATGACGACCACAGATAATCTCGCTAAACTATGTAAGCCAAGGTGATTGCATACGTATAATCCATTTGTCACAGGCTATCCATATTATACATGGGATATAGATAAGAACGTCAAATCTGTTCGGTATAACATAATCGACTTTCAATTTACGATCTCTAAATAACACTCGGAACTGGTTTCCGAAGTTATACCACGGGCATGGACTTACTAGATCGTAAACATGTGCGGATGCATATGCCCTGTACACAAGACTGACGGATCCTATCTTGATACGCATTGGATATCATGAGCATCAGTCCACACCCAACGAACAGGCGGAGGTTTGATCATGAATAGATCGTTGACGTGACTGCCATCAAAGTGTGGAGGATAACTCATATATCCCACTGTGGTATCTCAAGTCGAAGGATCACTATGCTCGCTCAACTCGAGAAGATTCCTATTGATGTTGGTGTACCATCTATTAGGAAATATTCAGTGAGTCGTTTAGTGTCTTATCAAATAAACATTTATATGTCTATACGAGTCTCCCGAGACTCATGGTTCACTGGGATAAACCATCGAACCAAGTCATGATATACGACAAGTACTGTCTCAGCGGAGTTTACTAACCGACCCGTGTTAGTAAATCTTGACCATGAACTTTATTTAAGGATATACATCTTATAATGTGCTTCCCAATCTCAATTACAAACTACGTTGTAACTGCACACTATATTGTAAATCCTAGGGTCTTTGTCTAATATACACGTATCACTGTACGGGCCAAATTTGGGCCCAAGGGTAAAATCAACATTTTACCCCAGGGCCAACCACCAAGCCCGAAGCCCGTTAGTGAGTCCGGCCCGAAAGAAAAATATCAAACCAATAGGCCTCATGGGCCCAAGCCCATTTTCATCAAGAGAAAACCTAAACTCTTAAACATCATCATAAAGTCGACATTTTCTAGAGATAAACAACAATCATAAAGTCGTCAGTTACCAGACATAAACCATCCATTAAGTCGACAGTTACAAAGACTCTGATGGGCAGAAGAGAGACCCCACATCAGAGGGCCTATAAAAGAGAAGAGCCAAGGCATAAAGAGATCATCCAACATCACACAGCACAACTCTCTGTCACGAGAGCTCTCATAGCCGCCTACCTATAGCCCTCACGGCGGCTCACAAGTATCAAGGTAACCCAGAACCTTGCTCCTCCATTATTTACAATTCGTCTTCACTACCGACTTGAGCGTCGGAGTGCCCCCGGCACCCACCACACCGGTGGGCAGTACTCCCGCCCACTCTACCTCTATTTTGCAGGATCGCTAGTGTCTCATCCCTACAAATTCTCGATTGTGGACCTCGGGTGAAATCCAGCGTCCACAATTTGGCGCCCACCGTGGGGCCTTAGCGATTCATAGCAGACAAAGATCTCTCAGTCTACGGTTCCTAAAACACAACCAACCATGGCTTCTAGCAGTGAGCAGACATCAGATCCTATGACTATGCATATGATCATATTGCAAGAACGATTATGCTCCTTAGAAGAAGAGAGTCAAGCCATGCGAAGCTCCAATATAACCATCCAGAAGAAACTGGAGCAAATCTCTTCAACCTCCCAACAACCTGATTCTCCAGACCATCCCATCAATCCTACAATCCCCACTAATCTCCTGAGGGCATTCAACAATGTGGCAAGCGAGAATCCGCCATTTGACAACAATCTACCAAATCAAGAAAGAAGTCGACATATCTCCCCAACCGACCAAGCACAACAAGTTGCCTCCACCATGCGTAAGGAAATGAAATAGTTCAAATATGCAATTCTCTCCAGCCTACATAGTGTCAGACTACCAGTGAGAAAAAGTCGAGCTGGCACAATCTCAGATACACCATTTTTGGAGACCATCACTTCCATTGAGCTACCAAGGAAGTTCAGTCCTCCCGATATGAAGATGTATGATGGATCAACTGGCCCAGACGACCATGTTGTCCATTACAAATACAAGATGTTATCAACGGGTCTGGCTCATCATCAATGGGAAGCTGGTATGTGCAGAGGATTTGGAGAAACATTAGATGGTCATGCCCTCACCTGGTTTATCAATCTCCCATACAGATCCATCGAGTCTTACCAACAGCTAGCAAACAAATTTATGGAGCATTTCGCAAGTTCTTGCAAGCTTGAGAAGACCACCATTGACCTTAATGTCATCCAACAACAGAGATGGGAGTCCTTGCGAAGCTACGTGGCTCGCTTTAATAAAGAGAGTATAACAATCTCATATCTCTATCAGCCTACTACAGTGGAAACATTTAGAAATGGATTACTTTCAGAAAGTAAACTCTACAAAAAGCTCACTAAATTTCGATGCTACACTATGGATCAAGCCATGACTCGAGCCCACATTGAGATTAGGTGGGAGGAAGATAAGAGGAACAATAAGAGAAGAAGCTCCACCAACCATGAAAATAAAAGAAGTTTGAATTCTCCCAAGCGACATAATAAATGATGTGCTAGTAATACTTCTCAATAAGATAACACCTGATGTAATTAGACAAAAAACAAATGGGGGCCAGAAGCCACTTATTGTTGCATTGGGGACATCATAGCTTCCCAAACAAGTATTTATTGGTAACTTTAAAAGAAAACGACATTCACAAAACTACAACTTAGGGAGAAACCCATTTGCTCCAATCGACCACATAAAAAATCATCAGACCCAATCGATATACTTCTTCCATTCGACATGAGAATACCCTCATATTCTTCCAGCGTACCCAACCGATTAAGAAGTATTCTCTAGTAATGTCATCCACTCCAGACTACATGGAAAGATTATCATATTCTTCATATGATAAGGTGGATGGCCATCTGGCTACATAGAAGAATTGTTAACATTTCCATACGATATTGAAGGACTCACCACATTCAGACGACTGAAAGGATTTTCATCTCCTCCATATGACATGCATGGATTGCCTTCAACTCCATACTACATGGTTAGATAGTCGTCTCTTTCAGGCGAAATGAGAAGATAATTATATTCTTCACATTACATGAATGGATTGCCATCGACTCTAGACTCCATTCGGCCATAGTCTCATTGACCCTCAT
This sequence comes from Zanthoxylum bungeanum, assembly GCA_019454045.1. Classification (NCBI taxonomy): domain Eukaryota; kingdom Viridiplantae; phylum Streptophyta; class Magnoliopsida; order Sapindales; family Rutaceae; genus Zanthoxylum; species Zanthoxylum bungeanum. The sequence goes on along the minus strand of SKCR01005207.1, from coordinate 66,604 downwards.
CAGAAACAAGGCGCGTCCCTTCAGTGGAACCATTTTTCCTACCATTCACCCCATATGATGAAGAGATATACTTGGCATGAGGAAGATGTCTCAGTCGACAATACTCGAATGAAGATTTTGCGTGGATATCATAGTCGACAATACATGTTTGGAGACTAGGCGTGATGAGGATGTCAAAATGGACTATACTTTAATGAATACTTGGCGTGGACATCCCAGTCGACATTACCAGTCGACAATACAATATGTGGCTTGGCACTTGTTGAGTATCACACTCGACACTACATGTATGGGGTGATAATATCCCAGTCGACATTACCAGACTTGGCAAAGATATCCCACTCGACACTACATGTATGGAGACTCAGCATGAGGAAGATATCTCACTCGACACTACATGTATGAGGTGATAATATCCCAGTCGACATTACCAGACTTGGCAAGGATATCTCACTCGACACTACATGTATGAAGACTCAGCATGAGGAAGATATCCCACTCGACACTACATGTATGGGGTGATAATATCCCAGTCGACATTACCATACTTGGCAAGGATATCCCACTCGACACTACATGTATGGAGACTCAACATGAGGAAGATGTCTCATTCGACACTACACTTGTGAAGCTTGGCACTTGTTAAGGATCTCAGTCGACACTACCATGTGAAGCTTAGCGCTCGTTAAAGATCTCATTCGACACTACATATATGGTCTTGTAGAATGAGGAATGAAAACCCTCACTAACCTTTATCAGGTTTGTAGAATGAGGATTGTAGAATGAGGAATGAAGACCCCCATTGACCTCTGTCATGTCTTGTAGAATGAGTAATGAGAACCCTCATGAACCTTCATCAGGTTCATTCGACCGTAGTCTCATGGTCTTCAGGCGACATGGTCTCAGACTACAAGTCCTGTAGAATGAGGAATTATACCCCCATTGACCTTTGTCAGGTCTTGTAGAATAAGGAATTATATCCTCATTGACATTTGTCAGGTCTTGTAGAATGAGGAATGAGAACCCTCATGGACCTTCATCAGGTTCATTCGACCGTAGTCTAATGGTATTCAGACGACATAGTATCAGACTACAAGTCCTGTAGAATGAGGAATTATACCCTCATTGACCTTTGTCAGGTCTTGTAGAATAAAGAATTATATCCTCATTGACCTTTGTCAGGTCTTATAGAATGAGGAATGAGAACCCTCATGGACCTTTATCAGGTTCATTCGACCGTAGTCTCATCTTCTGACGACATGATCTCAGACTACAAGTCCTGTAGAATGAGGAATTATACCGTCATTGACTTTTATCGGGTCTTGTAGAATGAGGAATTATACCTTCATTAACCTTTGTCAGGTCTTGTAGAATGAGGAATGAGAACCCTCATTGACCTTCTTCAGGTCTAGTAGAGTGAGAAGTGATGACCTTATTGGACTTTTATCAAGTCCATTCGACAGGTCCATACGCCCGTAGTCACATGGACCCTCATCAGGAGAATGTGTGATGACCTTCATAGACATTCACCAGGTCTAGTAGTATGATAAGGAAATATTCTTGGACCTTCGTCAGGTCTGTAGAGTGAAGACTTTCATAGACCTTCATCTGGTCCAAACAACATTGAAGACTCCATTGGTTCTTCGACCCGTAGTATGGGGTTTATCATGACCTTCATCTGGTTCAGTCGACTGGGGACATCCCCCATGGACTCATGTCGAGTCAAATGAAGACATAGACTTCCTACAGTCCATACGGCATGTCGAGTGAAAGTAACTCATGAACCTTCATCTGGTTCAGTCGACCGGGGACATCCCTCATGGACTCATGTCGAGTCAAATGAAGACATAGACTTCTTACAGTCCATACGGCATGTCGAGTGAAAGTAACTCCTGAACCTTCATCTGGTTCATTGACCGGCGTAAACACACACGTATAACGCAAGCGCACGTATCGTTCAAGTAGTATAAAAATATCGATCCCACGAGGACTTAATTCCTACTGTTGTTATTAATTATTGAATCTATTTATTTACAAATATCTAATTGAGGGTAAAGAGAATGATTGTTTGATTGGTTGAAAGTGGTTTTACAAAATAAATAAATAAATAAAAGACAAAAGAAAATACTAAGGAAAATAACAAAAGACACAAAGATCTAGGGTTGTGAATCCTTCTAATATCTTTTAAAAGATGAAGTGATTATTTTATGTTTGTGTAATAAATCAGTTTACTAACCTGAAACACTAAATTATGCAAAAGCCTCTGTTGATGGTCAGACGCAAATACCCAGTTTAACCCAATTGAACCATATGTCTATGTCAACCAAATTATCTGGATTCATTAAATTTAAGTTCCAATTATGGCTACCCCCGCCCGACAGGTATATGTCTATCCTGTAAGGAAATCTATTAAAGGGTTATCTATCCTCAAGGAAGATCGTGGGCTATTAAGTCTAAGGCTGAAACCTAAAATCCCTATGTCTAGTTCATTTTAGATTTACCACATCAATCTTATTGGTGATCAGACAACAATAAGCATTAAGCTTAAGACTTAATAAGTAAACCTTTAAATTACCCAAACTATAAAATAACCCCTTATAAACCGGTGATATTAGAATTCATCACAACCCCAGATAACTATCACATAACTAGGGCTAGTAAAAACTTAAAAGTAAAAGACATAAAGTAAAAGCTGAAAAGTAAAATAAAATAAAATGATAAGGTAAAATGAATTACTTTTACTATTTACTATTTTAGATATCTCCCATAAAATAATATATAAACTTGTGATTCTTTTTCCAACCAGCCATAAAGGCGGTAACCTGATTAAGTCAAATTAAGTCCAACCAGCCATAAAGGCGGTACCAAAATTAAATTACCAACCGACCAATCTGGCGGTATCCTTGATTAGTCAGGTTTAAACCAGATTAAAATGAATTACCAACCGACCAATCTGGCGGTATCATTTTTAAGTCAATATTTTAAATAGTGAATATATTATTTTTAAGGGAGATTAATCTAAATAGTAACAGTAAAAGAATTATCTTTCACCCTAGCTGGGGAAGTTACTTCCTCATGGTGAATAGTAAAAGCTGTAAAAAGTAAAATAGTAAATTACTATATTAACAAAACGTAATTAAAATTATTTACAAAACTAAAAAACTAAAAAAAAACTAAAAAACTAAAAGAAACTTGAGAGAGAAACTCTCTCTTTAGATAGAATATAAGAGAGATAGTGGTACAATGAATTCTAAAATCTCGAGCTCAATTTATAGGCCTCGGTAGGCTTCCACCGTCGCGACGCTTCAGCGTCGCTACGCCAGCTTTTGTCGACGTGGCACGCTCTGGTTCACCGGTTTGAAGATTCTGGATAAGCTGATAAGGTGACACGTGGCGCGGTGGTTGGGCTTCAATTATTGTGACACGTGGCGGCTTCTGATTGGTCGATGAGATTATTATCCGCCACGTGTCAGATAAGGATTAGATACTCAATGATTGGCGCTGACGTGGCGGTGAGGTGGCGATGACGTGGCGACACGTGGGAAAGAGACTGTCGGCACCGCAGGATTGCGACACGTGGCACTTCCTGATTGGCTGATGATGATGTGGCACGACACGTGGCAATGTTGACTTGTTGACTTACTGACGTGGCTGATGACATGGAGACACGTAGGATGCCATGTGGCACACGTGGCGATGATGACTGTCGGCACCGTAGGATGCTGACACGTGGCACGACGCATTTTAGCAAAGTCAAACTTTTCTCAGATTTTGAGTTGTGGACCCGGCGCACGTTAGCACTGTTCGGCGCATTTTAGGCGTCGCGACGCGGAATGTCTTGGCGTCGCGACGCGGACAATTTACTGAAATGTCCTTTTAGTCCAATTTTCACTGTTTTGGCCCCAAATTGCTTCCAATGCTTTCCCAACTTTAATTATCTGCAAAATAACACAAAACACATCAAAATATTCACAAAACTCAAGAAACTATACAAAATATTAGGTTAAATGAGTGGGAAATAGTGATATAAATACCACTCATCATTCATTCGACCGGGAACATCACTCATGGACTCATGTCGAGTCAAATGAAGACATAGACTTCCTACAGTCCATACGGCATGTCGAGTGAAAGTAACTCCTGAACCTTCATCTGGTTCAGTCGACCGGGGACATCCCCCATGGACTCATGTCAAGTCAAATGAAGACATAGACTTCCTACAGTCCATACGACATGTCGAGTGAAAGTAACTCATGAACCCTCATCTGGTTCAGTCGACCGGGGAAATCCCCCATGGACTCTTGTCGAGTCAAATTTAGACATGGATTTCCCTCAGTCCATACGACATGTCGAGTGAAAGTAACTCATGAACCCTCTTCCGGTTCAGTCGACCGGGGACATCCCTCATGGACTCATGTCGAGTCAAGTTGTAGACATATATTACACATGTCGTATGACATATATCCTGACCTTCATCTGGTTCAGTCGACTGGGTACTTCCCCAATGGCTCTTGTAGAGTCAAGTTCATGATCCTGACCTTCATCTAGCTCATTCGATTGGACACATCCATGATGGATCATGTAGAGTCAAGTTCATAACTTGACATTCGTTTGGTTCAATCAATAGGCAGCATCGACGCTCAGGTACACCTTCATCCTATAGTCTCGACACGCGCGTCAAATACTCTCCAAGCCAATAACTCCTTGACTTAAAGAGTAGGGGACAAACTGTACGGGCCAAATTTGGGCCCAATGGTAAAATCGACATTTTACCCCAGGGCCAACCACCAAGCCCGAAGCCCGTTAGTGAGTCCGGCCCGAAAGCAAAATATCAAACCAATAGGCCTCATGGGCCCAAGCCCATTGTCATCAAGAGAAAACCTAAACTCTTAAACATCATCATAAAGTCGACAGTTTCTAGAGATAAACAACAATCATAAAGTCGCCAGTTACCAGACATAAACCATCCATTAAGTCGACAGTTACAATGACTCTGATGGGCAGAAGAGAGACCCCACATCAGAGGGCCTATAAAAGAGAAGAGCCAAGGCATAAAGAGATCATCCAACATCACACAGCACAACTCTCTGTCACGAGAGCTCTCATAACCGCCTACCTATAGCCCTCACGGCGGCTCACAGGTATCAAGGTAACCCAGAACCTTGCTCCTCCATTATTTACAGCTCGTCTTCACTACTAACTTGAGCGTCGGAGTGCCCCCGGCACCCACCACACCGGTCTGCAGTACTCCCGCTCACTCTACCTCTAATTTGCAGGATCGCTAGTGCCTCCTCCCTACAAATTCTCGATTGTGGACCTCGATTGAAATCCAGCGTCCACAATCACTAAACCAGATTTAGTTTCGATCTAATCGTAGTCAGATATCTAATCGCAATTATATCGAATAAGTGTATAAAAGACAAGAGTGCTACCGTTAAATTAGTAATATTACGGAAAATAGAATTGCTCATATTTATGAATCAGACATAAATACGATCCAGATTGGCACTCTGATCACCAACCTTAACAATTTCTCCCACTTGCTCTAGTGTCAATCCCGAGTTCATATACACATTTCAATGTGTATCACATATTATGGCCCTCAAGAGCTCACCAGCACTCAAGAGGTAGGCAACAACAAGTAAGCTCGCTTTAATAAATCGAGTTAGTCCAACAAACCCAACTGTTTTCCTTAGCCAGCATCATTCATATTTTGTAGCATCCAAATTCCACATCAATATGACTCAGACGCTATATCAGTATTGTGCTATAGCTACTGAGTTGTCTAAGTATACATGGATCAAATCGAAAATACTATAAGACAACCGTAAACACAAAACTAATATCAACACTTCTAATCTATAGGGTCACTTTGCAACTTCATAACTCAATACTTCATAAGTTGTAAATGATTCCACTGGTTTAGTAGAATCAATAGTGACACTTCCACTGCATCTTTTATGACTTTATATGATCATAGATCATCTAATGTCATAATTAGGATCAAAATTAATCTGACATTTTGGTTGCAGACTAAATTCTCCTTGAATAAGAGACTTGTTCTTAATATCTCAAATATCACAAAGAACATGTTTCAAGACACATATTATGGTCTATTGTCTATCAAAATTACTCGTAACAATGAAAATTAAATTGATATTTTTAATCGCACATAATATAACATTCATTACGCCATCATCCTATGATGCATAAGATCAACTAGACATTCTAATCAATCTCTCTTTCGACAAAGGATTCATCCTTTACGAAAGATGAATACTATATATATAAAAGACACGTAAATTGTCAAACAATTATACTAACTGTCATACAGATAGCCTTATTGTGTCCTTTATTAGATCATATCTAATGTGCGACTTATGGGAGTATCTCACAAGTCTCTTAGTTTTATATCATATATAAAACTTTATATCAATTAAAACATAGACTACTCTAACTGCTTCCATGGAGAAAAGAAGACTCATGATATATAATACAAGAAAGAATTTTGTACGCTCCCACTGACCCTGCTGAAAAATATGTATTCTCTAGACTTCGATAAAACCAGACAATCTGACTGATATCAAAATCAGAGAACATAGATTTCCAGAAAACTTATCTGAGTCTACAATAGGCTCCATAAGCTTGTATATCAAACTGTGATCTTAGCATAACACAAACTCTAGGGCCATTATAGAATGAACTCTTCAAACAAAGAAACCACAACGGATCTGTCATTCGAAGAAATCACTCAAGAATGTCACTTTGCATTCTTTAGCCAAAATACACTGTTTAATATCAACATTAACTAACAGACCTTTAACTGTTCGACAAGTGCGACTAGAGACAGGTATTCTCAGAATCTACAATAGACTATTGAGGATAACCTTTCTCATTATCATACTATAAAGGTCAAACCTTTATCAAGCTCACTTCGCTTTTGCTGCGCAAACTATTTGCACATTTTATGAACTATTTATAACGAAAGCTTAATCATGTTCAAAACTTGATCGTAGTAAGCCACGAACAATCTTAGATCTATGGTTCAAAGGTAATTCTGAAATTGATACCAAATATCGTTCCCACTATAAGTTATATGATAATTTTCTTCGATAAGAAAACAACATAATCATTAAGTATCAAATACTTTGCAAATGATTCTGACATCCTATTAAACTTATACGGAAGTTGTCCAAGGGTCTTTTCATCTTATTAATTACGTAGTTCCATTACAGTTTATCATTCTCACATTTGACTTCACTAAGTCAAGTTTTTTCTACAATCGTTAACATCTGATGTTACGCACCAAGTAATAAAATAATTTTATTACTCGGGATCATAGAAAATATATTCTATCAAATAGAATATAATATTCCATTAAATAAAATAAATGATAAACCTTTCACTTATACCTCCAAGGCACAAGTACTCTCAATTATATAACCATTATACAAAAGAAAGTTTCAAATCTCAAAATTTTCAAGATTCGAATTTTCTACAATACATATCATATATGTAATTGTATAAACTAATGGAACATTAATTAAATAAATGAATTAGTGTAACTGGAGCATAACCTCAAGAGTATCGAAACTAATTCAGTAACACTCAATATCAACTAAGATTCGATAACTCCCACAGACCAATTCCATCAAAATGGAATCGCAGAAGTTTAATATTGAGTTAGAATCATATTCATTAAATAACTTTAGAACTTATTTCCATAAATTAATGTGTTTGATCATATCAAACATCTTTGAACAATTCAAAGACTCGCAATGAATTTTTATAGTTTTCAACACTACATATAGAATATCCTTGAACCATTCAAAATATTTTATCCATGTTTCATTATAGACATATTGAAAGTTCTTGAACCATTCAAGACGTTCAACATGTTCTATATTAGAAACACGTAACTAAGTCATGACAATTCATTAACTGAGTTACGGAGTGAAGAAAACTATTTAAGGCAATCATTAATTCATTAAACCACATACATCCAATGTATTAGTTTAATAAATATGTGGTCCAATGACGATCATTGGTTAAATGAGATTTAATCATATCATGAATACAATATTCATTAAATGGATAAGGATACATGGTCTGATCTCATATCAGACCACATTTTACCATAAGGATTGAGCATCTAATACTTTTATGATAAAATCTCATAAAGCACAGTTCTAAGTTATTTATTTTACTGAATATTTTTTTTAATGTTCATCTTTCATCAATGACACTACTAGTCATATTAAAATATGTAACAACTATTTATACAGAACAAATAACTATCCAATAGTCACAAGTTCTGATATCAAATATCAAAATAGTCATTAAACATTATTTTAATTAACTAGACGGGAGATCTAGTAACCAATACTTATAGTCGTCGTATTGTGAGAATCAATATTCTTTATACGCAACTATACACATCTCATTTCTTAAGCTTTATAGTTTGCGTTCAATTATTCGCAACAATTGCAAATGATTGATTAGCAAATTGTGTCAGACACGTGACTTCTAGAAGTCATTAAAGCCAAGAAATGTCATTAAAAGATAAATAAATACTAAATGGATTTTCTTAATACCAGTCAAGAATCTCGAGACATGAACTGATTCATGTCAATTCTTACTGCATAAGAAACTGTCATTTCTAGATAATTATATCCTAAAGCAGATATCCTATTTAGATTACCTAATCGTGACTTAGTAACTAAGTCACAAACCATTTTGATTTACAAGGAAATATGAACAACAGTTCCCGATGGTTTTAACTAATCTAACAATATCGAAGTCTACGGTCATTCTAGAACCTAGTCTAGAACTACGCAACCATAAGTAAAGTCAGAAAACCTATATATTCAAGTAATATACTATGCAGTGGATTAGAAGTATAATTCTATAAGCAATATAGAATAAAACGAAAACGAAAGCAGTAAATTCCAAAATATTACACACTGCTTAAGTTATGGATTTTAAACTCAGCAGTGTCTCTCACTACTTTACGTAATATCGTAATCCCCAACGGACAACGAGAATTCAATAATCAAATCGAATTCCATAGTAGAGTAGGATTTCATGAATATATTTCGACTCACAACTTTGGTACGATCTCGCCTACGTATATTCATTAGGTAGACAACTCTTTGCAAATCACTCACTAGTGACTCCTGATTTTGGTCCTGACAGTTTCTCGTTACGACAGCTTTGGCACGTTCACAATGAGGCGTATCAAGGCTTCACTTGTCAATGACATACTCAAGCTATCGGTGTAGTCCTGACAGCTTTGGCACGTTCAGGATTTCTATTTTCACTTGAATTTGTCTCTTATCATATAAGTTCTACCGGTGCAAATGAACTACCATCAGCCATAACTGCACAGCTTTGGCACGATGCAACTACAACATCGGGAAATCATTTACATCTGTATTGACAAGGTGGACCAAGAAACATGTATCCAATAAACGTTACTTTACAACCATATTTAAAAGCGGGGATTTTCCTATGGAAGTTATTATCTACATCAAATGCAGAATTTTTAATCTAAATCATTTTCTAAACATTTCAATTCTACCTTAGAAAATATAACACAATTTATATTAAATTTCAGTTACATTTTCGTTAACGTAGAACCGAAAAGTAAAGAAACATATATAGATTCCAAGCATGTACGAACATTAAAATTGGATTATATATCAAATATCAAGCATGAATAATATAATGGATGAAGCATCAAACCCGTTCTGATACCATTTTTGTTGGGGTTTTGGGGGATGGGCGCAGCAGAAGCGCGGTTCAGGCGAAATCGTATTTTAAATTTTTTTCAAAATACCAAATAAATTATTCAATATCTAATATGAATAATTTATTCATATTTCACCTAAACCTATTTATTCAATATCAAATATTGACATAAATAAGGTTGAAACTTCGCGAAAGTTTTACGAAAACTGTTTTTCCGTAAAATGACGCAAAATGCATTTTCGACTGAACCGGCCACCCGACACTTAAGGGGACTATCCAAGTCAGCCCCAATAGTGTTGTGGGGACACAGCTACCTGGGCGACGCCGTTCTAGGCTCGCGGCCTAGGTGGGAAGTACGAAATAACATGGAGTCGCCACCCGGTATGAACCGGGACAAAGATTTAAGGCCGCACTCACCCCTCGCAAGGGAAGACCTCAAACCGTTGGGTTCAGAATGGTCCATTACTCATGTCACTTGTAATGTAAAGATTTATGCAATAATCCAACCAAGCCTATGACATATATTTCCAAGTAATCCTAGATTCACATGCTTAAAAGTATGGTTTACATCTAACATACATGAAACCAAATCTTATTGCCAAATTCACATGCTCAAAAGTAGGCCTTTGCAACAACAAGCACATAACGTCATAAGAATTCAATCATTCATGTAAATATAAACACAAACAGTCATGGTAACATTTGCATGTAATGTAAAGGAAATCAAAATGACGATAAACAACATTGTAAGCACAGACAACTAGAGAGGTAATACAAATGCATAGCGTACAAAGGGGTAACCATATGCTAAGATGGACATGTCATAATGTGATGCAAGAGGATCTGTTTACCGTGTGCGTTCGTGCAGCGTTGGTAGACGCGTTCGAACGGTAAACAGTAGGTTCTCGTTCGAGTAGCGTTTGTAAACACGTTTGAACGGAAATGAAACAGAATGCTCACGTTCGTGTGGCGTTTGTTAACGCGTTCGAACGGAAATGAAACAGAATGCTCACGTTCGTGCGGCGTTTGTGAACGCGTTCGAACGGAAATGAAACAGAATGCTCATGTTCGTATGGCGTTTGTGAACGCGTTCGAACGGAAATGAGACCTGATACATGATAAGGAAAAATGCATGCGCGTTCGAGTTGCGTTCATAAACGCGTTCGAACGGGAACAGACCTGATGCATGATAAGGCAAAATGCATGCGCGTTCGAGTTGCGTGCGTAAACGCATTCGAACGGGAACAGACCTGATGCATGAAATGAGACGCAATACATAAACAACAAAATAAAGGGGCGCGGCGAAGTACTGCCGTAAAGGCGGCCTTTTGGGGCTCTATATCTCTCAAAGAGATGACCTTTAGACCAACATACTAAGCCCATGCGCGTCGCATCACATCATACATACAAACATAAAGACAATCATATCAAACTAAATATGCCCGATTGAACGTATCTTGCATTCAAACGGACACACATCAACCGGCGTGGCAAAGCATCGTGGTAAAGGGCTTTAAACCCCTCCCCATAGGGGATCTCACATCACACTTCCTAAGCCCATGCGCTCGATTGAATCATGCATACAAAGAGTTAAAAGCAATAATATTAAACGTAATTATCCGATTGAACGTATTTCGCATTCAACCGAACACACATCAATCGGTGCGGCAAAGCATCGTGGTGAAGGATTTTAACCCTTCCGATTAGGGGACCTTTCATCGCACTTACTGAGCCCATGCACTCGATTATATCATACAAAAATAAGTGACATACCGAATTTAAATAACAAGAAATAGATAAACCAAAGCAACACAAAACAAGAGAAGGTGCCATTTACTCAAGTGGTACGTGGAGTTGTATCCCAAGTACATACCGCACTACCGTCCATTCGGATTCGGCTACAGAATTTACGTCTGGGTTTCCATCCTATATACCACAAGAGACGACACTCTTCCATTTCATTCAAGCCACAACATGCATCCATAAACGACTCTTATGCGAATAGAATTTAATAAAAAGAAACGAATATAAACTAATGAAAAAGTGCCCTCAGGTCTAACCTTTTAAATCACCTCTCGGATGTACGGTACACGATCGTCGGAAGGGTGGATGCTCCGCAACTCTTCCGGTTCACTGGTTCACTGTTCTCGTTCGTTGTCTCACTGTTTTGAGTCGTCTTTCTCCGTCTTTTGCTGCTGCTTTCGACTCCGATTCTCTGCCGTTGCTACTGTTTTGCTGCTGTGATTTAGTTACTGTTCTCGGGATGTTCTGGTTACTGTTTTTGGGGGGGTGTAGGGGCTGTTGTTTTCGGTTGTGGAGTGGGGAGATGAAGGGGATTATTTCTATTTTTCTTCTTGTTATTGCCGTGAGTGGCTAGGGCTCTTGGTGTGTGTTGTTCTTTGTGTGAGTTGTGTGTATATTAGGTGTATGAACTAGGGAGGGTTTTCTTGTATGAATGAGCTAGCTAGCCTTGAGAAGGTTGGTGAATGGTTCTTTTTATAGGCAAAGGGTTAGGGTTGACAAGGAAAGGGATTTGTGTATTTAAAAAAGGGATATGATTTGGTGTTGGACAAGGAAAGCAAGGGATTTGATTGGCTTGGATTAGGCATGTTGAATATTTGATTGGCTTGGATTAGGCATTTAGTTTGTTGATTGATTTTAATTAGGCATGCAATTTCTTTAATTTGTGTAAGTATTTCATTTAATTTGGTATGTGATTTTTAGATTTATTTTGATTTCACCATGTGTTAAATATGTGTTTAAAGTGGGCTTGGGCGTGTGGGCCAAGGTTTGGGCGAATTGGGCTTGATGTGAGGCTAGCAGCAAAATCAGAATTACCGACACCGTTCGAACGCTTACTCGAATGCAGCACGAACGCTCGTAATCTGTTTGACGTTCGAACGTATACACGAACGTAGCACCAACGAAAACAGTGAACCTTGTTTATTCTGAATTCCCCTTCCGATGTCCATTTTCCGTGACCTCCGTGACTTAAAAGGTAGTGTCTCCAAAATGAGACTCATCATAGGGACTTATGTGTAAAAATGCAGTGCCTACAAGTGTCAAGTCAGTTCATGGGCTGCCCGAATAGTGACGGTTTCACTGTTTGGACAGTCGTCACCCGGTTGGCTCAAAATCCACCCGGTAACGCCGTTTTTTGCCGTTTTCACTTATTTCAACTCAGAAACACTTTCCGGTAATTGTTCCAACTCCCAATACACATCCAATACATTCCAAATACATCATTTTCATCACAAAATTTCCAGTTCTTCAAAATCTGATCCAGAAGCCAAAAATTCCAATTTTCATGCTTTAAATCTAAATTTTTAAACATTAATCAAATTAATCTCAACACCAATTCAAGTCACCACATATGAAAAACCCAAGAACAATTTTAGGCATTACAAGAGTGATCATAACACTCTAGAATGGCAACATGTCATCAAATGAATAATTTGGACAATAATTACACTAATTTCTTCCAAAACTACTTCACACATGCAATATAACTTCCAATCCATCATCCACAACCAAAAGCCCTAATTTTTCAGAATTGAAGGAACCCCAGAACCTTTCTAAATCATCAAGAAACAAGAAACTAAATTTACAACCTTAGGGTTTTGAAGACTTACCTTAAATCTCCTAAATCCTTAGCCTTTTTTCTTGATTTTCCTTCATTTCTTCATGGTTTCTTCAAAGAAATTTTGAAACCCATTTTTCTTAGTGTTTTCAGCCATGGATGGTGTATATGTGGAAGAAGAAAACATTTTCCTTTTTAAAATTGAATTGCCGTCATTTTGGGGCATTTTGGTCATTTGTTTTGCAATTTAATCTAATTAAATTATATTAAGCTTTTTGGTGGCCAATCAAATTCACGCACATTTAGCTTAATAAATTCATGTCATATGTCCCAATAATAATTGGATAAATTTCATAACATTTATGAAAAGGTTTAATTAATTAATTATTCAAATATTTAACAATTAAATATTCAAATAATCAATTAATGTAATTATTATTGCATATGTATTTTTATTTATAATAAATAACAAATACATATATTTATGGCATGCGTCAAAATCTCATTTGATGAATAATTAATGTGTATCTAATCGTATTATGTATCACATACAAATACACAATAATTATTATCGGACAAAATCCCCTCTATGCATGTGTTTTCGTTTAACCAATTAAACGATTCGAATTAACTCATTTAATCTGTTGAAGTATTATGAATAATCTGTATTATTCATATCGCGTTGCCCAAGTGCTCAACGAGTACACTTCATATTGTGGGACTCTCTAAGTTTAGGTTTATCCGTCACGAAATTCAATTTCGTGTTCATAATCCACCCACTCATGGATTATGACGACCACAGATAATCTCGCTAAACTATGCAAGTCGAGGTCATTGCATACGTATAATCCCTCCGTCACAGGTTATCCATATTATACATGGGATATAGAATAAGAACGTCAAATCCGTTCGGTATAATATAATCGACTTTCAATTTACGATCTCTAAATAACACTCGAAACTGGTTTCCGAAGTTATACCATGGCCATGGTTTTACTAGATCGTAAACACGTGTGGATGCCTATGTGTAGGCATTATATTTTTTTCATGTGAAACCCGATGATGAGTCTCATTTGGAGGCACTACCTTTTGAGTCACGGAAGCCGCGGGAAACGGATATCGGAAGGGGAAATTCAGAATAAACAAGCTCACTGTCTTCGTTAGTGCTGCGTTCGTTATTTCGTTCGAACGGTAAACAGATTGCGGGCGTTCGTGTCGCGTTCGAGGAAGCGTTCGAACGGTGTCGGTAATTCTGGTTTTGCTGCTAGCCTCACACCCCAGCCCATTTAGCTCCCCAAAACCCATAAAACACATCCCAAATTAAATAAATAAATATTAATTTAATCATTAAGCATTAAATAAAATATTTAAAACATTTACCAAACTTAAACTAAAATCATGCCTAATTTAAATAATTTGAATATATTATATACCTAAATTAAAAAGATGATATACCTAATTAAAATCAATCATAACAAATTAAAAATATTGACTTCCTAATCTAACAAATTAAATGCCTAATCCTAACCAATCAAATATATGTATTCCTAATCTAGCCAAGACATGTCCCCCAATCAAATCCATTGCTTTCCTTACCTAGCACTAAATCATATCCTTATTGAATGCACCAAATTCTTTCCTTGTGAGACAAGAAGAAAGCCCTAACCCTTCTCTATATAAACAACCCCTAACCAAAGCCATGGGCTCCCTTGACACAACCTAAGTCACGCCCAAGCCCTAGAAACACACCAAGACTCACGGCCAAAGCAAGAAATCAAGACAGAAAATTTTCCCTCCATCTCATCCCCCTTAGCCGTGAACACCATCTCCCTTGCACCCCTCCATAGCCGAATTTCTGTAGCCAACACATCCCCCCCATACAGCCCTTACAACCACTAAAACACCCCCTAACAAACACTCAAAAACAGCCCCTGAATTACCTTAAAACAACAGCCCAAATCCTTAAAAAACAGTAACATAAAAACTGCATAGATAATCTTAAAAATAATCACATACAACTGCACTAAGAACCCACACAAACTTAGAATAGTTCATTGAAAACGTTAAAACAGGTGGCCCGTGCAGTGAGCAGCAAGACAGAGGCCGAATAGGAGCAGAACGGAGTTCGAACCGCAAGCAAAACAGCAAAGTAGTGAGCTAAGACGCTGAACCAGTGAACCAAAAAAGTTGCGGAGCCTTACCCCTTCCGATCTTCGTGAAACGCGAGTCCGAGAGACGGCTCAAAAGGTTAGACCTGAGGGTACTTTTCACACCCATCTCTACGAGGTCTTTGTTGTTTATTTTGGATTATATGTTACTTATTCGTTGAATCCTGTTTATGTATGATGTGTGTTGTGGGTATGGGATGAATGAGAAATGTGTTAACTCTCGCGGTATATCGGATGGAAACCCGAACATAAATTTCATAGCCGATTCCGAATGGACGGTAATATGATCTGTACTCGGGACACAACTCCACGTACCGCTTGAGTAAACGGCACTATCTTTTGCCTTGTGTTGCTTTGGTTTGTTTATTTTTCGTCACTTGAATTCTGTATGTTGTTTATTTATGCATGATTCAATCAAGCGCATGGGCTTAGTGAGTTAGTCCAAAGGTCCTCTATTTGAGAGACGAAGAGCCAAAAGGCCACCTTTGTGACACTACTTCGCCGCGCCGGTTGATGTGTGTTCGGTTGGATGCAAGATACGTTCAATCGGGCATACTTAGTTTGATATTATTGATTTTATCTTTTATGCATGGTTCAATCAAGCGCATGGGCTTAGTAAGTGGAATGAAATATCCCTTATGGGGAGGGGTTAAAACCCTTTACCACGATGCTTTGCCGCGCCGGTTGATGTGTGTTCGGATTGGATGTAAGATGTGTTCAATCGGGCATACTTGGTTTTGATATAATTGGCTCTATTTTTGTATGTGTGATGTGACGCGCATGGGCTTAGTATGTTGGTCTAAAGGTCCTCTCTTTGAGAAATCAAGAGCCCCAAAAGGCCACCTTTACGGCAGTACTTCGCCGCGCCCCTTTATTTTGTTGTTTATGTATTGCGTCCCATTTCATGCATCAGGTCTGTTCTCGTTCGAACGCGTTTACGAACGCAACTCGAACGCGCATACATTTTGCCTTATCATGCATCAGGTCTCATTTCCGTTCGAACGTGTTCACGAACGCCATACGAACGTGAGCATTCTGTTTCACTTCCGTTCGAACGCGTTAACAAACGCCATACGAACGTGAGCATTCTGTTTCATTTCCGTTCGAACGCGTTAACAAACGCCATACGAACGCGAGCATTCTATTTCATTTCCGTTCGAACGCGTTAACAAACGCCATACGAACGTGAGCATTCTGTTTCATTTCCGTTCGAACGCGTTTACGAACGCTACACGAACGCGAACACACTGAACTGAGATATCTTCATCACATGCCATGTATAATTGTTTCTTAGGGAACCACACATAGTCATTCTTATCTTTGTGCACATAATAATGAAAAGCATGTTTATTCCATTGGTTGCGTCGTTTGCCTTGGTCTTGATTTAACGCATTATGATTCATATGCCTATGCCATGATGACTTTGGAGTATTATTTCTTGTGATATATCGGATGGAAACCCAGAAATAAATTCCGTAGCCGATTCCGAATGGACGGTAATGCGGTCTGTACTTGGGATACAATTCCACGTATCACTTGGAAGAGTGCTCACATGTATGCTTGTGCGGATATTATGTATGCTTGTGTTTTCATGAATATGATATGCTGAATGAAGTTGTATGTTCATTGTTACTTTGAGGTATTTTGTTAGACATGTGTTATTAGATATGAGATATATGCGAAATGTATGTATGAGTGTTATTTTGTACCCATGAATATAGAAGCATGATATTCTTAGGAATAAGTGTTACTTAAGCCTGATTAATTATTATGTAAATCCTTTCATTACAAATGGCATAAGTAAGGGACCATTCCGAACCCAACGGTTTGAGGTCTTCCCTTGCGAGGGGTGAGTGCGGCCTTAAATCTCATTTTCCCGGTTCACATCGGGTGGCGACTCCATTATTCTCCGGTTTAGTCCCATGTGGCTACTCCGTACTCCCGACCGGGCCGCGAGCCCGGGACAGCATGTGTCGCCCCAGATTTATGTGTTCCCACATTATGCCCTGTACACAGGACTGACAAATCATATCTTGATACGCACTGGATATCATGAGCATCAGTCCACACCCAACGAACAGGCGGAGGTCTGATCATGAATAGATCATTGACGTGACTGCCATCAAAGTGTGAAGGATAACTCATATATCCCACTGTGGTATCTCAAGTCGAATGATCACTATGCTCGCTCAACTCAAGAAGATTCATATTGACGTTGGTATACCATCTATTAGGAAATCTTCAGTGAGTCATTTAGTGTCTTATCAAATAAATATCTACATGTCTATACGAGTTTCCTGAGACTCATGGTTCACTGGGATAAATCATCGGACCAAGTCACGATATACGACATGTACTGGTCACAGCGGATTTTACTAACCGACCCGTGTTAGTAAATCTTGACCATGAACTTTATTTAAGGATATACATCTTATAATGCGCTTCCCAATTTCAATTACAAACTACGCTGTAATTGTGCAATATATTGTAAATCCTAGGGTCTTTGTCTAATATACACGTATCACTAAACCAGATTTAGTTTCAATCTAATCGTAGTCAGATATATAATCGCAATTACATCGAACAAGTGTATAAAAGACAAGGGTGCTACCGTTAAATTAGTAATATTATGAAAAATAGAATTGTTCGTATTTATGAATCGGACATAAATACGATTCGGATTGGCACTCTGAGCACCAACCCTAACACTTACAACCAAGCTCTGTATTTATAGAAGAAATTAGTCTCACAAGTCAACAAATTCAATTAATGTGGTGGTTAGACATTTAATATGTTGGTTAGGCATTTTTTACAAATGCATGTGTGTGATAAATGCACGCTGGACTTTTCAATTCTCCCACTCCAGCTGCATCTGAAATGATTATCATCTAACAGTATCTCGATTATGTCTCAGCACAACTCTAGCTTGTCCCGACTAACCATATTTGTTAACACTTCAGCTGAATTCACATCTGTATGGATCTTCACTAGTCTCAGCAGTTGTTGGTCCATCACTTCGGGTATCCAATGATAATGAATATCAATGTGCTTTATCCGGGAATGATACATTGAGTTTTTGCTTAAGTCCAGAGCACTCTGACTGTCACAATGTATCTTGTATTTTGTCTGTTTTATCCCTAATATTTGGAGAAAATGATTTAACCATTGTAGGAACACAGAAACTGAGCGACGCATGTTGTCTCGGGCTCGCGGCCTAGTCGGGAGTACGGAGTAGCCACGGGGGACTAAACCGGAGAATAATGGAGTCGCCACCCGGTGTGAACCGGGAAAATGTGATTTAAGGCCGCACTCACCCCTCGCAATGGAAGACCTCAAACCGTTGGGTTCAGAATAGTCCCTTACTTATGTCACTTTTAATGAAAGGATTTATGTAATAATTTAATCAAGTTTAAGTAACACTTATTTCCAAAAGGATCATGCTTCTAAATTCACATGCATACATCAACAAGTTCATCACAACATGCAACATCTCATGGCAATCTCATGAACATTTCTCAATCATCTGATATGGAAAACTAAAAACACCATAATCATGCTTGAGTACTATCTCATGAACATATTAACCAAATAACATGCTAACAACCTAATCATGCTTGAATATCATCCCAAGAACACATAGAATGGATAAATGCAGGGATACAAATGATATGATTGGCTACATAATACAAGAAAGATCAACCAAGAGGCAATTATGCATGAATATGATAAGACAGACTCAGTTCAATGTGTGCGCGTTCGTGTAGCGTTCTTAAACGCGTTCGAACGGTAAAAAGAAGGTTCGCGTTCGTGTAGCGTTTGATAACGCGTTCGAACGGTACCAGACCTGATGATACAAAATGCATGCACGTTCGAGTAGCGTTCATAAAACGCGTTCGAACGGGAAATAGAAGGTTCTCGTTCGTATAGCGTTTGAGAACGCGTTCGAACGGAAACAGACCTGATGCATGCAACAAAAAGAATAAAGACAATAACGTCAAGCTTAGTATGCTCGATTGAACGTATCTTGCATTCAACCGAACACACATCAACCGGCGCGGCAAAGCATCGTGGTAAAGGGCTTTAACCCCTCCCAATAAGGGATCTTTCATTGCACTTACTAATCCCATGCGCTTGATTGAATCATGCATACAAAGAACTAAAAACAATAATATCAAACTTAGTATGCTCGATTGAACGTATCTTGCATTCAACCGAATACACATCAACCGGCGCGACAAAGCATCGTGGTAAAGGGCTTTAACCCCTCACAATAAGGGATCTTTCATTGCACTTACTAAGCCCATGCACTCGATTGAATCATGCATAAATAAACAACATGCAGAATTCAAATAACGAAAAAATAAATAAACCGAAGCAACATAAAACAAAAGAATGTGCCGTTTACTCAAGTGGTACGTGGAGTTGTATCCCGAGTACAGATCATACTACCGTCCATTCGGAATCGGCTATGAAATTTATGTCCGGGTTTCCATCCTATATACCACAAGAGACGACACTTTTCCATTCATCCAATACCCACAACACATATCATACACAAACAAGATTCAACAAATAATTAAAATACAATCAAGATAAATAACAAAAATCAAATAAAGATGAGTGTGAAAAGTACCCTCAGGTCTAACCTTTTAAATCACCTCTCGGATGTATGGCACACGATCGTCGGAAGGGTGGATGCTCCGCAACTCTTCCGGTTTACTGGTTCACTGCTATCGTTCGTTGTCTCACTGTTTGGAGTCATCGTTCTCCGTCTTTTGCTGCTGCTTTTGACTCCGATTTGCTCATGTTTTCCTGCTGTTTGGTCTCCGTTTTGCTCATGTTTTCTCTGTATTCTGCTCACTGTTTCAGGTCTATTAGTGGACTATTTTTGCGTTTTTTTTAGGGGGGTTTTGGGTTGTTATTTTTTATGTTACTGCTTTTAAGGTTTTTTCGGTGACTGTTTTGGGTATTTTGGGGGCTGTTTGAAGGGCTGAAATTCGGTGAATGAGCTGCTGTTTTTTAGGGCTGTTTTACGTGCAGGGAATGGCTGTTTTGATGCTTAATTTTGGTTGTATGGCTGATGTGTTGGGTGGTGGTTTGGCTACTGTATAGGGGGTGGTTTGGGCGTGATTTGGCTTCTGTTTTATTGTTAAAGGGGCTGCTATATTAGGGTATGATTTCGGCAATGGGAGAGTGAAGATGAAGAGAACTTTTTCTTGTTATTTTCTTGATGAATGCGGTGACTTAGGAGAGGTTCTTTGCTTGTATTTTTCTTGTTATTTTCGTGCAATGTGAGAGAGTGGAGAGGTCTTGGGCGTGGGCGTGGGCTAGAGAGATTGGAGAGAGAGCCGAATGGCTTTGGTTTAGTGTTGTTTATATAGGGAAGGGTTAGAGTTTCACCTTGCTTCACAAGGAATGGGATTTGGCATTAAAGAGATGATTTGATTTGGTGTTGGACAAGGAAAGCAATGGATTTGATTTGGTTAAATTAGGAAGGTTGAATATTTGATTGGCTTGGTTTAGGAATACAATATTTTAAGTTAGGAATAATATATATTGATTGAGAATATAATTGGTTGATTGATTTTAATTAGGCATGGCATCTTTTTTAATTTGGTATGTGATTTTTAGATTTGTTTTTATTTCACCATGTGTTTTAAATGTATTTTATTAATTGGGATGTGTTTTATGGGCTTTGGTGGGTTAATTGGGCTTGGGTGTGAGGCTTGCAGCAAAACCAGAATTACAGACACTGTTCGAACGCCTCCTCGAACGCGGCACGAACGCCCGTAATCTGTTTGACGTTCGAACGAATTAATGAACGCAGCACGAACGAAAACAGTTAACCTTGTTTATTCTGAATTTTCCCTTCTGACGTCTGTTTCTCGTGACTTCCGTGACTTAAAAGGTAGTGCCTCCAAATGAGACTCATCATAGGGACTTATATGCAAAAATGCAGTGCCTACAGTCGCCCCCACTTTGATGGGACTTGTGTAATGTGCAACAGTGACAATCCTATCAAAGTTATGCAATGCATTTTCACTTACCTGGCTCGCCAACTGCCACTTGACTTTCCACGTATTGAGTTGATTTGGGTGGTAAGGTGCTGCGACCCCTGGTTCATTCCCGAACCGTGCTGTGATGTGGTCCATTCCCGAACCGTTACCGTAAGGTGGTCCATTGCCGAACCGTTACTGTGAGTTGGTCCATTCCCGAACCGTTACTGTGAGGTGTTCATTCCCAAACTGTTACCATGAGGTGTCCATTCCCGAACCGTTACTGAGAGGTGTCCATTCCCGAACTGTTACTGTAAGGTGGTCCATTCCCGAACCGTTACTGTGAGGTGTCCATTCCTGAACTGTTACTGTAAGGTGGTCCATTCCCGAACCGTTACTGTGAGATGTCCATTCCCAAACTGTTACTGTGAGGTGGTCCATTCCCGAACCGTTACTGTGAGGTGGTTCATTCCCGAACTGTTACTGTAAGGTGGTCCATTCCCGAACCGTTACTGTGAGATGTCCATTCCCGAACTGTTACTGTGAGGTGGTCCATTCCCGAACCCTTACTGTGAGGTGGTTCATTCCCGAACCGTGCTTTGTTCTCGGAGTGTCATTCCCAGCTTGTTCATTCTTGAACTGTATTTGTAAGGTGGTCCATTCCCGAACCGTGCTTCCATTCTTGGAGTACCATTCCTGGCTTGTTCATTCCTGAACTCTGTTTCATTCTGGGATTGCCATTCTCGGCTTGTTCATTCTTGAACTTTGTTCCATTCTTGGATTGTCATTCTCGGCCCGTTCATTCTTGAACTCTGTTCCATTCTTGGATTGTCATTCTCAGCCTGTTCATTCCCGAACTGTGTTTCCATTCTTGGAGTGCCATTCTCGGCTTGTTCATTCCTGAACTGTATTTCCATTCTTGGAGTGCCATTCCCGGCTTGTTCATTTTCGAACTGTGATTCCATTCTTGGAGTGCCATTCCCGGCTAAACTGATACTGATGCTGATGTGGGCCTGGCCCCTGAACTGATACTGATGTGGGCCTCGGCCCTGGGACTCATCCCCAAAACTGATAGTGATGTGGGCCTCGACCCTAGGACTCATCCCTAAAACTGATGTTGAAGTGTGCCTCGGCCCTAACTGCTACTGATATGGGCCTCGCCCCCAGACTGATACTGATGTGGGCCTCGGCCCTCGGGATTCATCCCAAACTGATACTGATGTGGGCCTCGACCCTCGGGATTCATCCCCAAACTGATACTGATGCTGATGTGGGCCTTGGCCCTAACTGCTACTGATATGGGCCTCGCCCCCAGATTGATACTGATGTGGGCCTCGGCCCTCAGGATTCATCCCAAACTGATACTGATATGGGCCTCGACCCTCGGGATTCATCCCCAAACTGATACTGATGCTGATGTGGGCCTTGGCCCTAACTGCTACTGATATGGGCCTCGCCCCCAGACTGATACTGACGTGGGCCTCGACCCTCGGGATTCATCCCAAACTGATACTGATGATATGGGCCTCGCCCATGTGATTCGTTCCTGAAGACTGCTGACATTGTACTGTTACTGCTTCTGGTTGGCTTGCATTCGGCGCTTTCTTTTTTCTCCTTTGAAACCTGTTATTACAAAATAGAACAAACACGAAAGGATGCAAAATGCGTTACGTGTATGCATGCATGAATGTTCATATCCCGTCGGGTTAGGTCTTCCGTCAATTCTCTTGGTGACTGCTTAGCCTTCTCTTCCTCAGACAAGCTACTTCTTCAATCTGTCTACGTTGATCGGCTCGGTGAACTAATTCCCTTCCAAGTCTGATATTTTCACTGCCTCTATTTCCCAATTTCTGAATGTCTATCTTGTCTTTTCTGTTTGCTTATTTCGAAGGTTCCCCGTGTTCATCACTGGATTCCATAGTACCAAGGTTGAACACTTTTCTCAAATATACTCATATTGCAGAAGAGTTTCAGCGAAATGAACGTCTTTATTATTGTTGAGGAAAAGAGTTCGAACAAGTAACAAAATCAATGTCATTTAAAAAAAACTGGATCAAATAGACTAGAAGGAACATCTCCATCATCCGCAGCACTGCCTTCTTCCTCGACCTATGGTTCTTCACTGTCATCCATGTAAGAAGCTTGGTGGTTGAGGGTTTCTTTTCATGGGTTGGGTATTTTATGGGAATCTATGAGATCTTGAATTTCATGCTTGAGGCGGGTGCAGTTGTCGGTGTCATGGCCATGTAGCTGGTGGAAATGACAATAAAGGTTCACATTTATGTGTGGTGGTGGGGGGTGCGGAAGTGGCTTGCCTTCTAAGGGTTTCAAGATTCCTTGTCCCTGTAACTTTTCAAATACCTTCGACAAAGGTCTACCAAGGTTGGAGAATTGCCGGTTCCTGATGGCAGCAACCTCGACAGTAGCGGGCTTAGTCTCAGAATACCCCCCAAAAGTCCGCCTATTATGGCCATAGAACTTTCTGTTTTCAGCCACCTCTTCCTCAATATCCATGACAGTTTCCCTCAACTGTTGAAAATCAGAAATCATCGACGTCATCCTCCTCAGCTTACTATAAATAGAGGGCTTGGTACCCCTGATGATCATTTTGATTTGGTCCTTCTCTGAGGGCCGAGTCTGTATTTTCAAAAGCTGGCTTCTCCAGCGATCCACATACTCTTTGAAACTTTCCTCTGGCTTCTGTTTAGTGTTCTCCAAATCACGGAGTGACAAGTCAATCTCTAAGTCTGTAACATATTGCTTCAGAAAAGCATCAGCTAGTTCTCTCCAATCTTCCTTAACCTTCTTCTCAAGGATATGATACCAAACCACAGGTGCCCCCTCGAGTGACATCCCAAACATCTTTTGGACTTGGCGCTGTGATAGGCCCACTGAACTCATGACTGAGACATATTGCTGCAGATGGACTCTCGGGTCTCCATTCCCATTAAACATGGCCATATCGGGCAATTTAAACTGAGCTGGCAGCTGTTCTCCGAACGTCATTGCCTCATAATCTAACAAATCCTCATTCTTACCCCTCACTTCACGGGTAACTGTTTCAACCTGATCCCGAAGCTTCTGAAATTTTGCCTGAGACCCAATCACTCTGCCTGCTGCATATTCTTCCATGTCATCATCAAAAGTGGGGACATCATCCCCCAACCCATTAGAAGGCTCATCACGCCTCACATTCTCATAATTTCCCCCAGCACGGGGTACAGCCATATTTGTCATGGCAGTAGTCAAGGCTTGCAACTGTTCAGTAATCTTGGCGAAACCATTTTCCAACTGATCTATCCGGGATACCTCAATATCTGATTCACTCATGTCTGTTCTCAGTATTTTGGTGAGTCTTCCCTTTTTTCTAACCCAACGGGAATCTATGATGGCTTTCAGAACACAAGGGTTAACATGATGTATGTATGCATGGGGTGCATGAGATGCATGTAACATATATAACATACTAAATCAATAAAATTTTCAAACAAATCGGCCCGTTATCATTTTAGAAGCTTTTGGGCTAACTGTCATAGGAGTGAACTCGTCCCAGTTTAAATGGCCCAACGAGTACACATCTCATGGCAAGGAGCCCAACTAAATCCAAATGGTAATGTTCCGAACATAAGCACAAAGAAAGATAATGCAAACATACAACAATAATTTATACATAATGGCTCATCAACATTTCAGAAGCTTTGGGCCCAATGGTCATAAGGTACGAACTCGCCCCAGTTTAAATGGCCCAGCAAGTCCGCATTTCTGACAATGGTCCAACTGCATCCAAATGAGGATGGTCCACTAGCACATACTCAAGGAAATAATTGTTACTTTAACCATGCAAACCCGGTCTACGGGTGGGTTCGTAGGAGTATAGACAAAGGCTCTCACCGGCGAAGGATGGCCCACAACTAGGTCTCCTCACTCAAGGGTTCGAGCGACCAAGTGAGCGCACCCTTTTTTTATACACTAAGGTATGTGCCAATGAGCTATGGTGTGTGACGGACTGTCAAATGGATTTCCCGTTGTAGATTCCCCAGAGGGAAGGTGGAGCGAGGCTCACTTAAATACCCAAGCCTCTTAGGCTCTTATCGCTTGGTGTCAGGAATAAACAACGAGTCCTCCAAATTAGTCCATCGCAATAGGCTACGAGTAGATGGCCATATAGGTGCCTTCACAGCTTTTCCTTCTAGAAAGGTAGTGAATGAAGGAAGACACCAAACCATTACCTAGCCTTAAAATGCCTTTGATTAAACCCTCATTTTATCCACTATAGACACAGTCAATTAAAATATAAATCCAATCATTACAAGACAATATTCGGGGCCGATTCTCTATCCCCAATGGAGTCGCCAGACTGTAGGAACACATAAACTGAGCGACGCATGCTGTCCCGGGCTCGCGGCCTAGTCGGGAGTACGGAGTAGCCACGGGGGACTAAACCGGAGAATAATGGAGTCGCCACCCGGTGTGAACCGGGAAAATGTGATTTAAGGCCGCACTCACCCCTCGCAATGGAAGACCTCAAACCGTTGGGTTCGGAATGCTCTCTTACTTATGTCACTTTTAATGAAAGGATTTATGTAATAATTTAATCAAGTTTAAGTAACACTTATTTCCAAGAGGATCATGCTTCTAAATTCACATGCATACATCAACAAGTTCATCACAACATGCAACATCTCATGGCAATCTCATGAACATTTCTCAATCATCTGATATGGAAAACTAAAAACACCCTAATCATGCTTGAGTACTATCTCATGAACATATTAACCAAATAACATGCTAACAACCTAATCATGCTTGAATATCATCCCAAGAACACATAGAATGGATAAATGCAGGGATACAAATGATATGATTGGCTACATAATACAAGAAAGATCAACCAAGAGGCAATTATGCATGAATATGATAAGACAGACTCAGTTCAGTGTGTGCGCGTTCGTGTAGCGTAACAGAAGGTTCGCGTTCATGTAGCGTTTGATAACGCGTTCGAACGGTACCAGACCTGATGATATAAAATGCATGCACGTTCGAGTAGCGTTCGTAAAACGCGTTCGAACGGGAAACAGAAGGTTCTCGTTCGTATAGCGTTCGAGAACGCGTTCGAACGGAAACAGACCTGATGCATGCAACACAAAGAATAAAGACAATAACGTCAAGCTTAGTATGCTCGATTGAACGTATCTTGCATTCAACCGAACACACATCAACCGGCGCGGCAAAGCATCGTGGTAAAGGGCTTTAACCCCTCCCAATAAGGGATCTTTCATTGCACTTACTAAGCCCATGCGCTTGATTGAATCATGCATACAAAGAACTAAAAACAATAATACCAAACTTAGTATGCTCGATTGAACGTATCTTGCATTCAACCGAAAACACATCAACCGGCGCGGCAAAGCATCTTGGTAAAGGGCTTTAACCCCTCCCAATAAGGGATCTTTCATTGCACTTACTAAGCCCATGCGCTCGATTGAATCATGCATAAATAAACAACATGCAGAATTCAAATAACGAAAAAATAAATAAACCGAAGCAACATAAAACAAAAGAATGTGCCGTTTACTCAAGTGGTACGTGGAGTTGTATCCCGAGTACAGATCATACTACCGTCCATTCGGAATCGGCTATGAAATTTATGTCCGGGTTTCCATCCTATATACCATAAGAGACAACACTTTTCCATTCATCCAATACCCACAACACACATCATACACAAACAAGATTCAACAAATAATTAAAATACAATCAAGATAAATAACAAAAATCAAATAAAGATGAGTGTGAAAAGTACCCTCAGGTCTAACCTTTTAAATCACCTCTCGGATGTACGGCACACGATCGTCGGAAGGTGGATGCTCCGCAACTCTTCCGGTTCACTGGTTCACTGCTATCGTTCGTTGTCTCACTGTTTGGAGTCGTCGTTCTCCGTCTTTTGCTGCTGCTTTTGACTCCGATTTGCTCCTGTTTTCCTGTTGTTTAGTCTCCATTTTGCTCATGTTTTCTCTGTATTCTGCTCACTGTTTCAGGTCTATTAGTGGACTGTTTTTGCATTTTTTAGGGGGGTTTTGGGTTGTTGTTTTTTATGTTGCTGCTTTTAAGGTTTTTTCGGTGACTGTTTTGGGTATTTTGGGGGCTGTTTGAAGGGCTGAAATTCGGTGAATGAGCTGCTGTTTTTAGGGTTGTTTTGCGTGCAAGGAAAGGCTGTTTTGATGCTTAATTTCGGTTGTATGGCTGATGTGTTGGGTGGTGGTTTGGCTACTGTATAGGGGGTGGTTTGGGCGTGATTTGGCTACTGTTTTAGTGTTAAAGGGGCTGCTATATTAGGGTATGATTTCGGCAATGGGAAAGTGAAGATGAAGAGAACTTTTTCTTGTTATTTTCTTGATGAATGCGGTGACTTAAGAGAGGTTCTTTGCTTGTATTTTTCTTGTTATTTTCGTGCAATGTGAGAGAGTGGAGAGGTCTTGGGCGTGGGCTAGAGAGATTGGAGAGAGAGCCGAATGGCTTTGGTTTAGTGTTGTTTATATAGGGAAGGGTTAGGGTTTCACCTTGCTTCACAAGGAATGGGATTTGGCATTAAAGAGATGATTTGATTTGGTGTTGGACAAGGAAAGCAAGGGATTTGATTTGGTTTAGATTATGAAGGTTGAATATTTGATTGGCTTGGTTTAGGAATACAATATTTTAAGTTAGGAATAATATATATTTGATTGAGAATATAATTGGTTGATTGATTTTAATTAGGCATGGCATCTTTTTTAATTTGGTATGTGATTTTTAGATTTGTTTTGATTTCACCATGTGTTTTAAATGTATTTTATTAATTGGGATGTGTTTTATGGGCTTTGGTGGGTTAATTGGGCTTGGGTGTGAGGCTTGCAGCAAAACCAGAATTACCGACACCGTTCGAACGCCTCCTCGAACGTGGCACGAACGCCCGCAATCTGTTTGACGTTCGAACGAATTAACGAACGCAACACGAATGAAAACAGTGAACCTTGTTTATTCTGAATTTCCCCTTCCGACGTCCGTTTCTCATGACTTTCGTGACTTAAAAGGTAGTGCCTCCAAATGAGACTCATCATAGGGACTTATATGCAAAAATACAGTGCCTACAACCATGACATTTCCTTTCATGCTTCTGCTATTGCAATATGCTAAGCTTTTGTTGTGGATAATGCAATACACCTATGTAATCTTGACTGCAATGACACAGTCCCCCTATAAAAGTGTAGAGAAAACCTGACGTAGATTATCTACCATCAAGATCTCTTGCCATATCTGAATCTATATAAACTTTTAAGATTAGATCAGCTCCCCATAGCATAGACATAATTTCGATATACCCTTGAGGTACTTGAGAATCTATTTGACTGCCTCCTGGTGTTGTTTTCCTGGGTTAGAGAGAAAATGGCTCACTATACCCACTGCGTGAGCAATATCTAGCCCGGTACATACCATAATATACATTAGGCTTCCAACTGCTGAAGAATATGACATTGATGAAATCTCTTCTATCTCATTCTTGGATGAGGGATACAAACTCTTGGTCAATTTGAAGTGGTGTGCTAGCGAAATGCTGACAAGTTTGACATTCTATATATCGAATCTTCTGATTATTCGTTCAATATAACTCTCATACGAAAGCCACAACCTTTTGTTATGTCTGTCTCGAACTATTTGCATTCCCAAAATCTGTTGAGTTGGTTCCAAGTCTTTCATGTCAAAAGATTTAGAGAGTTCATTCTTCAGTTGGCTGATCTTCGCTGCATCTTGTCCAACGATCAACATGTCGTCTACATATAGTAGAAGAGCAACGAAATTTTCATCCAGAAACTTTTGAATGTAGACACACTGGTCTGTTGCAGTTCTTTTGTAATTTTGACTAACCATGAACGAGTTAAATTTCTTATACAACTGTCTTGGTGCTTGCTTGAGGTCGTATAAACTCTTCTCCAGCTTGCAAACAAGGTTCTCATTTCCATGTAGATTTCTTCATTTAGATCAGCTTAAAGAAATGATGTCTTAACATCCATCAGTTCAAGCTATAAGTTCAAACTGGCTACCAATCCTAGGATAATTTGGATTGAAGTCATTTTTACAACTTGTGAAAAGATTTCATCATAGTTGATTCTTTTTTATGTAAAAATACTTTTACTACTAACCGGACTTTGTGTTTCACCATATTCCGATGCTATCTTTCTTCAGCTTGAACACCCATTTGTTCTTTAGTGCCTTCATGCCTTGCGGGAGCTTGACTATCTCATAAGTATGATTCTTCTACATAGACTCTATTTCATCATTCATTGCGTGTAACCATTTTCTTTTATCTTTATTAGATATAATTTCTTTAAAACTTTCTAGCTCCCCTTCATCAGTAAGCAGCATATAGTCAAATCCTGAGTATTTGTTTGATGGAATCCGGCCTCGCTCAGATCTTCATATTGGAGGTTCACTGTTTTCTGGAGGTCTGTCGTCACCCAAATTTTTCGATGATCATGTACCTCTAATGGAGCAGGTTGCATCTCCTCTACTCAACACCATATCCTCCTATGGTTCTGCTTCTGACATATCATGCACCTCATCATTATCGGTGGCCACTCGTGTTGGTGTTAGGGTTGCGTCTGGAATTGAATTGATTTTTTCGGCATTGGAATTAGAAGACATATTAGGCTTTTCAATGTCTTTTATAGTCCGGTCTTCAAGAAACACTACATTTATGCTTCTGATGACTTTCTTTTCCTTTGGGTCCCACAACCTGTATCCAAATTTCTCTTCTCCATAGCTTATGAAGATGCATGTAGTAGTCCTTGCATCGAACTTCTGCTGAGCTCATTGGATACGTGTGCAAAGGCTAAACAGCCAAATGTTCTAAGGTGAGAATATGAGGGATTCTTACCAGACCACACTTTCTTCGGAATCTCAAAATTCAACGGTACAGATAGTGATATGTTGATCAGGTAGCAGGCGGCACGAATAGCTTCTCCCCTGAATGGCTTTGGCAGCTTAGCTATAGTGATCATGCTTCTAACTTTCTCCATAATGGTGTGGTTCATTCTTTCAGCAACACCATTATACTGTGGAATGCGTGGAACAGTCCTTTCATGTCGAATATCATGGCTTCCGCAGTAGACATCGAACTCTCTGGATGTGTATTCGCCTTCATTATCTGTGCGGAGGTACTTCAATTTCTTCTCTGTTTCATGCTTTATCTTGGCATAGAACAGTTTGAAATATTCCAGGACTTGATCATTTATTTTCAAAAAATATACCCATACTTTCCGAGAAACATCGTCAATGAAAGCCAGAAAGTATTTGTTATCACCTAGTGAATTAACCTCCAAGGGACCACAAATATTATAGTGCACCAGACTGAGCAACTCCGATCCTTTCGTTGAAGAGAAATTAAAAGAGACTATATATTGTTTACCGAATAGACAATTAATGCAATGATCTAGAACAGCATTCTTGGAGACAGTGATTAGATTATTCTTTGTCAAGGTAGACAATCTTCTTTCACTCATGTGATTGAGTCTCTCGTGCCATAGATTTTGAGAAGCCGATTGTTCAGCTACATTGAGGCTTTCTGCACATATCTCCACATAAGTCTTGTATAAATTACCACAAATATGTTCTCGGGAGATGACCAAGATACCTTTTATCATTCCCTATGTACCATTGTTAAAATGACCAACATAGTCTTGTTTGTCAAGAGCTACCGCCCGAGAGTATATTAAGCCAAAGTTTTGGAACATGTCTCATATTCTTCAGGGTTATTGTCTACCATGCATTTGTCCTCAACTGAATTTCACCAATTCCCAATATCTGAGAGGAACTGGTATTTTCCATCTTCACTGCTCCAAAGTCTCATGCTTTGTATGTTGTGAAGAAGTCCTTGTGAGGGGTGGCATAGTAGGATGTTGCAGTATCTACCACCCACTCAACATCTTGAGTTGCGATGTGAAGGCATGTTTTTTCCTAGCTTGAGAAGATAGATACATCTGTTGAGGTAACTACTAGTGTCTTTACATCGTTGTTCTTCGGTTGTGAATTGCCTTGACCCTGCTCTCATTGCAGCTTTCGGCGATTCTTCTTTAAGTGGCCTTCTATGCGATAATGATAGCACTTGTAGGTAGAATTTTTTCCGTCTGTGGATTTTCCTATACTTTTGCTTCTATCTCTCCCTCTACCTCGATTTTTATCTTGTTGTCTTCCTCGATTCTCTGTGACAAAGGCTTGTGTCTGATATGTGCCCATGTCTTTTCTTTTAGCCTCCTCATTTTGATAGAGCATCTTTTACCATAGGCATGGTAAGTTTGCCTCCTAAATCCAAATTGGTGAGAGTAACCACCAATGTTTCCCAACTATCAGGAATAGAAATGAGTAGTAAGAGGGCTTGAACTTCATCTCCCAGTTGCATATCTACTGCAGACAACTGGTTCACCAGGCTCTGGAACTTATTGATGTGTTCTGCAATGGAAGTTCCACTTCGTAGCTTCAGGTTCACCAAACCCCTTATTATTAAGGCTTTATTCCGAGTTGTCTTGGCCTGGAACATGTCTTCCAATTTTATCCACATTTCGTAAGCATTTATATCTTGTTCTACGTGGTGGAAAACATTGTGACCGATCCACTACATAATCTGACCCAGAGTTTTGTTATTGCATTTATTAAAGTCATACTCTTTAATAGATTATGGTCTCACTCCATTCACCTAGGGATGGCAATTTTACCCACAAAAATCTGCCCGCAATGGGTAGGATTTGGTAAATATATTAGTGGGTGCGGTGCGGGTTTGGTAATTTAAAGTAGAATCTGATGCGGGTGCGGTGCGGGTTTGGTATTTAAGAAAAAAATACGGGTATCCGCTGCGGGTATCCGTATACCCATAATATTATTTTTTATTAATTAATATTTTTAGGACAATATAAAAAAACATTCATATAAAAACAACTAACAAAACCTAAACCTAAAACACTAATCCACAATTCCACACTCTCACTCAGTTGCAGCCCGCAACTTGCCCAACTGAAGATTTTTTGCATGACTATTATTGTTTTTTTTATCACACTTGTTAATAAAATTATAATACAAAAATTTGGATTAAGTTCACATGATCAGAAATGGGAGATGAGCAAAATAAGCTAGTGTTTGCAGCAACTTCAATAGCTTTCATGCTTCTTCATTACACTTACACCATTTGAGCCTTGTAAGCATCACTTTCATTACACTTAGCATAAAAAAATATGACCAAAGGTTGGTGATTACTTTTTAGCTTATTGTCGATTGAGTTGGCTAACTTAGATCATTATAATTATGAAGGGAATAACTCGTTTTAATTATGTTTATATGAAAAAATAAACATATGGTACTGAGTCTTTCATACATTATGTTATCTATGTACTGTATATACATACATTGCATGTTGTATATGTCAAATGAAAAACAAATGTGAAAACTACAGCTAGCAATTAAAAATAAATTATTTAATTAAAAAATTATATTATTAAGAACACAAAGTAATTCAATATTTTAAAAACCTGCAAAAAATATGTTGGGTACCAATGCGGGTTTGGTAATTTATTTTTATATGCGGTGAGAGTTTGGTAATGAAAATTAAAACTCGCAACAGGTATAGTGCGGGTTTGGTAATTTATTTACATATGCGGGTGCGGATTTGGTAATGGAAAACACGCACCATACCCTACCCACTGCCATCCCTACCTTCACCTCGATAATATCGAAAAAATATTTACAATGCAAATAATCTATCATCATAGGCCTCCAGATGGAGTAATTAGTTGTTGTCAGTTTGATCATGGCACTAAATGATGAATCTTCCATTTTCATTTTAAGTTTACAGTTTAAAATTAAAATAAGATAAAATCGAAGACGATTTTCACAAATCAGAGGTCATTGTTGCGTCCAGAATGGTCGAAAATGATGGACTAGATACTTCGTTGGTCCAAATATGATTCATAGGTCAATTTGTAAATTTTTGAAAATTTTGGGCTAAAATTTAAATTTCAAAGACTTCATGGGGCTCTGTGAAATTTACCGAGTATGCTGACGTATCTGACATGTGTCTGGTGACATGGCAGAATATCAAACCCATCTGCTGACATGACTGACACGTGGTGCTGATGTGTTTGATGATGTGGCAATAATTATGCATTGATGTGACGCTGATTGTGCGCTAACGTGACGATGACGTGGTCGTCTTCAACCTCCAACGAGCGCATGTAACACGTGGGCGCGTGGACAGCTCTCTTCTATAGCGTGTGGCTTCTCTGGACGTCGGTTTGATCGTTGAAAAATACCAATGTGCTCGTCTTGACGTGAACAATTTGATGGTATGCTCAAAAGTGATTTTTGATAACTTTCCCGAAATCCGAATTTTCCAAATCGAGTTCCGTTCTTCGATTTTACGACCCCAATGTATAACCAAAGCTACTGATACCACTTGTTGTGATTCTCTGATCACTGAATGGTATTTATGAGGAAAAAATCGAATTCTATTACTACAAGAACAAAATTTATAAAGTGTTTAAACTTTACAAAAAACCTCATTCTCTAAGTTTTCTTGCCTTGAAACTTACACTCTAAGCTCTCTTACTTGGAGCTTCTTATTGGGGATGAAATGAGCTTACAACCAAGCTCTATATTTATAGCAAAAATTAGTCTCATAAGTCAACAAATGCAATTAAAGTGGCAGTTAGACATTTAATATATTGGTTAGGCATTTTTGACAAATACATAAGTATGATAAATGCATGGTGAACTTTTCAAGTCCTGTGTCAAATTTTAAAATTAAAATAAATTTTCTCTATTTAAAAATGAAAAATATTGGGTGATGGGATTTTAATATTTAATTACCCCTAACTAACTATTTAATATATATATATATATATATATATATATATATATATATATATATATATATATATATTATTTCGGATTTGAACCTCATTCATTGGTTTTCAATGATTTTTTAAATCAAACTCAAGACCGATCACATTAGATCTATCGATTCGATCCAATCCGATTTTGAAAACATTGATACATGTTTGGAAATATAAATTCCGTGAGAAATGAAAAGGGTGAGGGACACCTGGATGTACATTTCACTAGTTGAAAGGGAGGTCAATCCACTAGGGTTAAATACTAACATTATCCTTTATACTTGTTTGGTAGGTAAGCACAATTGTTTAGAAAAAAAAAGTAATAAAATAAAAATAAAAATAATAATTTTGTGTGATTTACAACTGGGTTTTGGATGGCATTAATAATTGGCTATAATTTTGATTAGATCAATAAGATAATAGCATTTGTCAAAAGTTGTAGATGTTTTCATGCGCATGTTTCTATTGATTCATTTATATTTAATTATCATATGATAACGGCACAAAGATATGAAGATTTTCGTGATGTGATTGAAATTAGACATCGCAATTGTAAAAGGGGGTGTATTAGATAAAATATGGATGATAAAATACGGATCCGTATTATATTTTATGAATTCAGATATTATTGATGTGGATTTTCGGATATTTAGATTCGAAAAAAAAAATTAAATTTTTATTTTTAAATTATTTAATTTTAAATATAATAAAATAATATCTCTAACTAAACAATTGTAATTCGACATTTAAAATAACGATTATGATTCAAAATTCATCCAAAATAATCTAAACCTAAGAATAAAATTATAATAAAATCATAAATAAAAATAATCTTAAAGAGATTTTCTTATTTTATTTTCATATATGAATCCATATGGATTCTTAAAATACAAATCCGGATCTTCCGTATTCTCGAGCCGGATCCGAATAATCTTTAGCCGAATTGCTCTCTAATCAAGAGTTTAAAGCTTGCTTTAATGGTCTCAATTACAAGAATATCCAACTTTGTTTTATGTTTACGGGGGGAAGATGGGACAATAGCAAATTCATGTTGAGCTTGATGAGCAAAATTCAAATGGACTTTGTTGGTGGGATAATTGCCGGGCTTTTGAAATGGACTTTGGTGGGATAATTGATGGGCCAAAAAGCTTTTTTCATTATTTGGGTTTGCCCTTTATTTAAAAAAAAAAATGTGATTTATAATCGAACCCCAAAACACAAGTGACAACTTTTTTAAAATCATGAAGTACCCAAGAATGGTTAACATCTAGAACCATCACTAGTGGTTATTAAGACATTTAAGTCCCAACTCCCAACCCAAGTTGAATTTGGCATCGTTTCTAATGTGGCTATCTTTCTGATGTACAATTAATCGTCAAAGGCAATTCAATTCAAGCAAATAATTTCCAAATGATTTCATTATCTCCATTATCACAAGACTCGCGGGATTATGTTATAAAATTATCGTAGAATTTATTCTTAAAAACCGACTTATAAGAAGCTGAGTATCTATGTGATATTAGAAGACTAGGCCAACATAGATGTGCATGTCAGGAACGTATATGGGAGGGTAATATTTTGCATTAGAGGTTATCTTGCAAAGTCAGTTTATGTAGGTAGTGATTAGTTTTAAATAAATTTACCATTTTAAGGGATAAGTTTGTTATCCTAGTTGGTACCTGTCCTCTTGTCATTTGTTTTCCATTTATATTCTATTTGTTCATTTAATAAAGTAAGCAAAATAATTATTAAGGTTACTTCATACTCGTTTTTAGGAAATCACCCTATTAGAATGTTTAAGATTCCTTAAAGTATCATTCACAAACTTATTGTAAATTTAGCACATAACAACTTGTTATCAGAAATAGATTATGATAAACAAATACAACATGTTCATATCAATTCTAGATCGATTAAAAATGAGCTTAGACAAATCATTTCTAGTCACTTTGAGCAAGTGACCAAAAAATAGATAAAATCTTCTAATTACATCAGGGAACTTCAACTGCTGAAATTATTTTGTATATCGAAGAAAGTGTTGAAAAACTTTCTAAAGAGGAAAAAATACTGCAGTTTCCATTAAGGAAAAATAAAATAAGGAGCCTGAGGAAAATGAGATGACATTGAAAGAGTATGAAAAGTCATGCAACCGAGCTAGAGTTTAGCGAAGGGATCGATCAAGATTAGTGAAATTAAATATAAAGCCAATAGTAATCCACAATAATGAAAATGAAATTTTTGTTGTTGTTTTCTGCTCATAAAATAAGATCTTAAAACATTAACTCGTTGTGTAGTTATTTTTCGCTCAAGTGTTTGTTATGCTTTGGTGTTTACGTCATATGCATGAATGTATTATTTAGCATGACCAAAAGTGGTGCATATTATTTCATGTCATAAACAGCTGAGTACTGACTGAGTAGCATTGTACTTGCTTGAAGTGTCGTCTTTAGTCGTTTTTGACTTTTTTTTATTTTTATTTTCTTTAACTCATTGTGTGCTTGTGTGTACTTCATGTCATCACATATGTTTTTCATTGTATATTTCTGAGTTTTTACATCATGTGTGTTCGTTTTGCAAACTAAGTAAGACTATTAGTGATGAGAAGTAAGTTAAGTTTGCATTTTCTCTTGCATATGCCTTTAATTGATATCTTGATCTAATATTTTGACATGTTATTTTTACCGATTGTCATTTCATGACAAAAATGGAGAGCAAGTTTAGATTGTCAATTTATTTATTTTTGTTTTTAATGCATGAGAATTTTTAATTTTGGTTTATCTGCTCTTTATATACCTTTTGTTTTTCACGAGTATCTTGTTGTTTGTGGGTATATCATGTGCACATATTATTTGAGGTGGCATTGTGTCTTCATCAACTTCAAGACTACTTGTTGATTAGGTGTTAGATCGAGTCATATTGTAATAAGTCATTGTTTTAATGGTTGACAATTGGCTATTTTATCTTTGAATCTTTTACCGTAGTCTTTGAATTATGTAGTTTTGTCACGGAGTGCCAAATGGGGAGATTCTTAGTTCCATGTGTATTGAAAACTTCCGTAACAAAACAAGTTCAATTGAATTGTAATGAGGATTGACGATCTCGGAGCAATTGGACAAATATTTGGACAATATCATATGGAGATATCATTGCGACGTTCACTTTTTTGGATATTTCATAAGGTTTAGAGCTCCAATTTATATGAGATTAGTGTCATTAGAAAGTAAACTCGAAGACAATCACGTACATATAAAGAACGCATGATTTGGCCAATGGACGAGAAAGGTACAAGCGTTTTAAATTGCATATTAAAACCATTCCGCAATGCGCGTTCGTGTTGCGTTCATCTGAGCGTTCTGACGCCCAAATGCAGAAACTTTATTTGAGGCTTGTTTGAGCGTTCGTGTTGCGTTTTAAAGTCTAGTTAGGTACTCAATTATACCAAATAAATAAAATCAGTCATAAAAGAGGTAATAAGGTTTGTCAATAACTAATTCACCTTGAGGTTCTGGGTTCGAATCCAGAGGGTGCACTTCTTGTAAGAGCCTGGGACTAAGGATGGCAACGGGCCGGGCTCGGGCCGGGCTTATCAAAGCCCGGCCCGGGCCCGTACTGTCATCGGGCCGGGCCGGGCAGGCCCGGTCGGGCTCGGGCCGGGTTCGGGCCGGGCTCGGGCCTGATTTTTTGATTATAAATATTATTATTTTAAGCCCGGATCCGATTTTTTTATTATAAAAAATTATAAATATAAAAAATTTATTATAAAAATATATATATTTTATGAATTAAAATATTTATTTATTTATTTTAAGCATGGATCCGATTTTTTTATTATAAAAAATTATAAATATAATAAATTTATTATAAAAATTTATATATTTTATAAATTAAAATATTTATTTATTTATTTTAAGCCCGGGCCGGGCCGGGCTTTTTGGGTGAAGCCCGGCCCGGGCCCGTGTTACCCCGGGCCGGGCCGGGCTTACCGGGCCGGGCCGGGCTTCGGGCTTTTCTGCCACCCCTACCTGGGACAGCCGGTGGTTTTACCTGCGCCGCGGCCCAGAATGGGTAGTTTGGTGGTGGGGTTTCCAACGTTTCCAAAAAATAAAAAATAAATAAATAAATAAATAACTAATTCAGATTTAAATTACTTATTCAGATTATAATTTATATATGATAATATTAATAATATTAACTCATATTCTCATATTAAAAGCTTCACTTTTTATCCTAACAGGATGAAATTAGCTACGCATGATTTGAAGAAAAAACATGCATAATTTTATTACCGAAAGAAAAAAAAAATTATAAGAAAGCTTAAAAAAGAAAACACACAAGACACTCTCTCTCAATTTCTACAAGAGAAATTTGAAAGAAAGCATCAAGAAAATGAGAGGTGTGCACCTCTATTTATAGTAGAAATTCTCATCATTCAATTATTAATTACAACTTTCCAAATCAAATACAAACAACAAACTTTTACAAATTTTTTTTTCTTTTTCTTTTTTACTTTTTTTTTTTTTTATCTTGTGATATTTCAACTTTTTTTTTTTACTTTATTTTCTAGTAATTAAAATTATATGCAACATACAATGACATCTTCACCAATTTTAACCTTGAAAACCTCAGAACTAGAAATTCTTGTAAACAGCAAAGTTGTAGATATTTGAGTCTTCTTTCATCTGGAACTATAATCGCTTCAATCCGATATTAGAGTAAAAAGTATTGGCCAAAATATGAAACTTGCGCAAAATTGAAATTTTTGAAATTGTACACTGTTAAAACGCCATTTCAAGTTTCCGACCTCTAAAATCTAAATGTCAGGTCCATTTTTTTAGTTATGCATCCAATGTATTATTTCACCTACATAAGATATAAAAATCACAATAAAAATACATAAAATATAAATTTAATTATTATTTCACAAATGTACTAAATTAAGGGGATTAATGAAACTAAATGTGTAAAATAATTAATTTTCCTTTTAATAAATTTACAATTTTTATTGTTCATCACGTGGCACGATGGAGGAACTAGGGCTAGGGATGGAAAAAGCCGGATCCGGACCCGGAAGAGTTTTTGTTACCCCGGGTCCTGTTCCGGACCCGGGTAAATATTCCCGGGTCCGGTTACCCGGATTGTTTTTTTTTTAATTTTTTTTTAATTTTAATTGTATTATTTTATAATTATATTTTTATTTTGTCAATTTTATTTCGAATCTTTTAATTTTTTATTATACTCTATTATATATATATATATATATGCATAATATTTTATATTTTTTATTATAATCTAATTTTTTTTCCGGACCCGCGTGATCCTGGATCCGGACCCAAAATCACCCGGATCTTAATTTTAAAGACCCGGATCCGGATTTTTTAATTCCGGACCCGAGCCGGGTTCGGGTCTTGTTGCCATCTCTAACTAGGGCCAAAGCCCATCCCAACTTCTATTTCTGCGTCTTCTATGTAACAACAATACTTAAGCTGAATTATAGACGGTAAGCAAAAGGATTAATGAGTAATGATGATTATATTTAGTAATAGTAAGGTTCACTTGGACTGAGAATCGAATTATTGATTCATGGGGACATCATTATTGCATTAAACCACAGCATAATGCACTTAGATCCGTAAATAGCACCAACAAGATTTCATCATTTCAATTAATAACAAACTTAATTGTACGAAAAATTAACTTAGTCATATGATTAAATTTAGAAGTACCAAAGCAATATGATTCAATTAATAGTCATTGCAAATTAGCTTCGCATAAACACTTACACAATAGAAGAAATTGGCTTCGTTAATGCAATCACATCAAGCAGTCGAGCCATTCAAAGTTGTTATTATTCCTTTGTAGAAAAATTTCCAGATGCTATATAGCCTTAGGCTTCATTAGCAACCGTCCAAGAAAGTTTTAACTCACCAATTTTTTTAATTTTTTAATTTTTTAATTTTTTTTGAAACGTTGGGAATCCTGCAACCCAATAATTCGATATGAGCTTAAGTACAGGCTAGAGCAGATAAAATCTTCGACTACCTCAAACTCTTATAATAAGTGCATTCCCGAATTCAAATATAAGACTTGAATAATAAAATCTTAAATTTTATATCACCAAATTTCATAAAACTAGAATTTTAATTTGTTGTGTTGTGTTACATTAATATCAGAATTCGGTGATGTGATCCATTGACAAGAAACTTGAAAATTTGGAAATATCGTAACACTTTATGAAATTAAAGACAATTATGTGTTTAATTTTTGGTTTTTTTTTTTTCCACTCTGTGTGTTTTGACCTGGCTATATATTCTTGCCGCTACTGTTGCTGTCTTTATATGTATATATTTGCAGCTATTGTATAATGGGGATGTGGCTCAACTCTTTGCATGCGAGAGGTACATGGTTTGATTCGGTCGCCTAATTATAAAATTAATTGAATAAGGGTAAAGTTTTATTTTATATTTTTCATTAATTTATATATTATATTTTAATAAATTTTCGGATTGAATATGAACGATTACCTCGACACTCTTCTAAGTTGTTTCGCCACTGGTTCGATCTCATGTATTTCCACTCTTTATTTTTTGTACAATAATATCAAAATATCCATATACAAATGATGTAAGAATAAAAGAGTGACTCCTTCCGAATTTAAGCGGAGTAGGTAAAATATCCGACTGTTTCAGACTCTTATAAAAAACACTATTTAGATTCGAACCTAAAATCTCAAGGTGAGATCCTGAGCCTTATACCACCAAACCACGTCCATTGGGGTGAGTGATAAAATGATGATTAAAACTAACCATAAAATATATATAATATGTGTTAAAATTAATTTTTAACAGTATAGTATATGTACATTATAATTAATTTTAGGCACCTTTTGTTTATATATCAATACTCTTTTATTTATGTTGTGCAATCTGTACATGCGGAGACGGACCCAACTTAAGTCCTGAAGGGCACCTCATCTTTCAAAAAAGTGCTATTAGTACCCTTTGAATTTCCATAAATTAAAGAAAATATATATACTTCCTTGTATATTCTTATAATCACCATTTTATTAAAAATTTATAAAAGATAAAGTGCAAATATATATAGTCATTTTTGTTATCAATATAAAAGCTAATTAAGATGATGATGATGATGAAAAACTTTAGATTTCAATAAAAAATCAATCAAAATATATGATCCTTAATCAATTTTGACGTTACTGCTAGCTCATGATCGGAAACACTAACCCCAAGGGGTTGCCTCAGTGATAAAGGCTTTGGGCTTGAGTGGTTTGCTCCCTCTTAGGTTCAAGGTTCGAATCTCACTAGATGCATTTCCTTGTGGTCATGCCCCTGGTGTGAAAAGCCAGTGATTTACCTTGATCTGTGTTGAAAAACTTCTAAGGACACGGGACACAGATCCCGAGAATTAATCGAGGTGCGCGTAAACTGGCTCGGACAGCCCGGTTATCCAAAAAAATGATCGGAAACACTTGTAATAAGTTTCATCTCAACTAAATCTCTAAGTCCGTCCACGTGTACATGTGAAGTGCATAAAGCTAGCCACTCATTCTGATTTTAATCATGTATTTTTTTTTCCTTTTAGATTTGCATTAATCATGCACGCCCGCTGCATTAGAGGCATCTAAATCGGAATTATTCACTAATCAATGACTATCGTGTTGTATATATTTGTCAAAAGAGAGTTGCCCAAAGCAAAAAAAAAAGGGTCATAAGAAGATTTTCCTCTTACTTCTTTGGCAAAAAGTGAGTTCAAATTTTCAACCTTACCAACTCTTAATGCTCCCCTTAATCACAATCTGATCACATACAAATACTTTATTACTGCTTGATTTGAAGACTTTTTTTGTTGTGATTAAGAAATATGAGTATTGCTTAATTATGAAAAATGAGTTTGTTAAACCAGCATGTGGGATGCTGGCTGCCATAATAATGAATTATTTTTTACACCAAATTTTCAATGCAATGACATGGCTTTGATTCTTCTTAACCTAATTTTCCCGCCACAATTTTGCCACAGACATGACAGCTAGTATTAGTAGTAGTGGTGGCACTGGTGGGGTTACTTCCTCTTTCACAAATTTGCATCATATTTTGGGCAATGATATACTTATTCAAATTTTTCTCGATTTTTATCCCAACTCTCTCACTGTAATTACAGTGAGATACAGTAATTCATTGTAGTTACAGTAAGATAATTGGGATAAAATTAAGTAAAAATGTGAGTAAGTTTATCATTTTTGTCATATTTTTAACTTAACTTGTTGCATGCTTGGTAACCATACCGGAGTATTAAAGATGAAATCAGCATCAATAAATTTGAAATGGAAGTTATTGAATTTGAATTTTTTTATCGTTGAATTTAAAATTTACATATAAATTTGAAATATTTCATGTTTAATGATATAAATTTCAAGTTTAATATCTTATGTTTCAAATTTATTGATCATTATTTTAATTTCAATATCTTTGTTAATGGTGTTAAGAGTACTTGAGACGTATCTAACATGATTTTTGAAAAGTCCATCCCTAAATTAAAGTCTCATTTGTTGGGCTTGAAAACACAATTAATAAATTTTAAATTAATATTTTTATTATATTTTTTTATACCTTAATTTAAATAAAAAATACTTAAATATAATTAAATTTTTCAAAATCTAACCTTTCGCCACCCTAAAGAGGGAGGCTACTTTTTTGTTTGGGAGTTTAGAGCAAAAGATTTGTTTGTAAAAATTTATTTGAAAAAAATCTTTATTCATTTTTTCAAACCTTATGGTGATATATTTTG
Organism: Zanthoxylum bungeanum; assembly: GCA_019454045.1. NCBI lineage: Eukaryota > Viridiplantae > Streptophyta > Magnoliopsida > Sapindales > Rutaceae > Zanthoxylum > Zanthoxylum bungeanum. The sequence goes on along the minus strand of SKCR01005207.1, from coordinate 23,394 downwards.
ATTAAAACGCAAAAGCAAACAGAAAACCAACTCGATCTGTCTCTTCCTATAACTGTAGATGAATGACATGAAATCTGTAATGAATTTATGGTCCGTTTATTTCGACTTTTATGATATTCGTAACTCATCGTCCTTAATTTTTTATTTGTTTCGAAGAATGCGATTTGATTATTAGATTTTGAATTCGAATTTTGATAGTATATTTTTTATAAGAATATGAAATAATCAAGAATTTTATATATTTTATGTAAATTTATATGGGATAATTTGACAATGGGCTAATATTTCCGGAAAAAAAAAAGGGTCATTGTCAGATTAATGAATTAATTTTTTTATTGATTGTTGAAGAAAATATTTTAAAAAAAATTATTTTATTGTCAAATAAACTGACCGTTGAAAATAAAAGATTTTATATTTGAATTCACGAAGGAAAAGCCAAAGCCCTTGTGATGAGTCAAGACACGACTTGACCTCCTGCGTTGAATCTTAAAATTCGGGATAACGATGCTTCCGTCATAATATGAGCTTTGAAAGTTATTTTCACATGTATCATTTTTTTATTTTGGGTTTATGAATTACTATTTATTTATTTATTTATTTAAAGATATGATTATGTGAAAATTCTCCTCCAAAATATTAGTGTGTTTTTCCTTCTCTTTTTGAGAAATGATTATAAAAAAAGTTTATTGTATATATTAATGGGTAAGGATGAATGTTTTAAAGCGAAATTAAGGATTTGATATTTTTAGAATATTTCAATTTAGAATCCTAATTATTATTTATATATATTTAAAAAGACGTATATTTTAATGAGATTATTATATAATATTTTTTATGGATTGGGCAATTTTTTTTTTCTAATTCATGATTTCTCTGGATCATATTCATATAGTTCATTTAAGGTGAGATCAATTTTCAATAAAAATAATAAATAATCTTTTATTAAAAATTAAAAACAAATAGACAATCGTGTTAGTTCCATTTTTATTGGCAATGTCCGTAACAAAACAAGTTCAATTGAGTTGTAATGAGTCTTGAAGATCTCGGAGCAATTGGACAAGTATTTGGACAAAATCTGATGGAGTTGTCCGAGTGATGTTTACTCTTTTGAATATTCCAGAAGATTTAGAGATCAAATTGACATGAGGTCAGTTGCATTGGAAAGTAGACTCAAAGACGATCGCGTACATATAAAGAACTCATGATTTGGCCAAGAGACGAGAAAGTTACAAGCGTTTTAAGTTGCACCTGAAAACCAGTCCGCGACTGCGTTCGTGTTGCGTTCGAACTATTTCGAGGCAGAAACTTTGCGTTTGAGTTGCGTTCGAACGTCCATGCGTAAGTAGGTTTTCTTAGACACGTTTTAAAGCTAAAATAAGACTAGGAAACCCTTTTTCTTTGCCCTACCTATATAAACAAACATTGAGCCACCTTCCCCAATAGTTGAAACATATTTCTTTTGAGCCAAAACCTCTCAACAGCTTTCAACTCTTTTGATTTCACCTTGAAGACTCTTTGAATCTCCTGTCTTCTATTTGTTTGATGAAATCCAATCTTTGTTAAACCTTCAACACAACCTAACCCAAAATCCCTAATCCTTTAGAGTTCTTTAGGAGGAGTTTTGGTAGTCGGAGTTCCGGCGATATTGGTGATATAATCTACTCAGAGACTTCAGAGGTTCTGAAGAAAACCGTGGGTCGCGGGCTTGAGGAGTTGCCTTGAGTTCTTGCAGTATTGAGGTACTTGAGTCGGTGGAGTTGCCACCATAGGTCTTGACCATCGCTGTAAGTTTTTCTCTATATAGTGGATTCGGGTGGTAGCCTATACCCGGAGTGGTTTTTTACTCGGAAGAGTTTTCCACTTCGTCACCAAAATCATTGTGTTGATTTTTATGTGGTTTGATTTATTTTGCTGCTTTATTTATTGTTATTGTTTTTATATTTGCAGCATAATTTATTTAATTATTATTGTGGTTGCCTGTCAATTTGCCTGTTGCAAGTCCATAGTAGCAGTAACAGGACTTGTCCTGCTTATTGTTTATAATTCCGCATAGGGTCAGAACTTGTATTGTAAAATCGAATTTTCAATTGGTATCAGAGCCTGATCTCGATCCTTGACCCATTAGTTATGGAGCGTAGTCAACCCTTAAACTGTCCGCCATTTTTTGATGGCACGGAATATTTACATTGGAAGGTTCGCATGAGAGCGTTCCTTAAGTCCTTAGATGAGAGGGTCTGGATGACTGTTGAATACGGGTGGAAACCTCCCGTTGTTACTGTTGATGGGGTCACTTCCCCTAAAGACAAATTGACCTGGACCAAGGACGAATTTGATGCTAGCAATAGGAACAACAAAGCTGTTAATGCCATACATGGTGTTGTCTGTTCTGCTGAGTTTAGGAGAATCTCAATGTGTGAGATTGCCAAGGATGCTTGGGATATCCTGCAGACTGTGCATGAGGGCACATTGTCTGTTAAAAATAATAGACTCCAGGATTTAGCCACTAGGTTTGAGGTCGCTAGAATGAAAGAAGATGAGACCTTTGATGAGTTTTATGCTGAGATTAACGATATTGTTAATTCTAGTTTTAACCTAGGTGAGACTATTCCTACCAGTAGGATAGTTAGGAAAATCCTGAGATCCCTACCTGATAAGTTCCTACCCAAAATCACCGCCATCGAGGAAAGCAATGACCTCGATCAGCTTAATTTAGATGAGCTTGTAGGAAAATTGCAGGTTTATGAGAGAAAGCTTCCTGGTTATAGAGAGCCAAAAACGTTTGCGATGAAAATCGCTAAGGAAGTTGTGCATGATACGTCTGGTGATGGTGATACCATCACGGATCGTGATTTGGCCTTGTTTGCAAAGAAGTTTAAGAAATTTCTTAAACTTAAGAAGAGTGGCCATAGCAGTAATAGGGATATGGAGGATAAGCCTAAAGAGAATAGGCATATCAGGAGTGAGTCTAGAGATGATAGGGATAGTAGATCCCGTGGTGCCCAATGCTATGAATGTGAAGGATATGGGCACGTTAGATCTGTGTGTCCCACATACCTTAGGGCTAAAGGCAAGAAAGCCATGGCAGCATCTCCTAGTGATTCAGAAGGTGGTTATTCTTCTGATGAGTCTCCTAAAGGCAAGAAAAATTTTATTGCCTTTACTGCTAGTGTGACTGGTGAGAGAGAGATTGTGGTTAATGATGATGATTCAGAAGTCTCTCTTGATGAGTCTGTAGATGAGGAAAGTCTTCAGGTAGCTTATGTTGAACTGTTTAATGAGAGTTTAGCTATTAAGAAGACTAACATAGAGGTCAATAAAAGGCTGAAAGCTGTTGAGCTAGAAAAGAATGAAGCTCAAGCCAAATTTGAGCAGAGCCTTTTGATGGTAGATGACCTGGAGGAGAGAAATAGAGGTCTAATTAATAGGGTCCAAATATTAGAAACTGAACTTGAAGATACTAGAACCCAATTGTCTGTATTTTCTAGTGAGAATAAAAATGTGGACCGTATGTTAGGAATTATTTCTGAGCCTAACTGTGATAAAGCTTCTTCTTCCAAAGTTGTGCCTGTAGCAGCTAAACATGACTTGGGCAAGAAACCTGTTGAGTGTAGTCATGTTATTCCTCCATTTATTCCTCGTCCTGTGACCCAACCTCGATCTAGAGGTATTGTGGGTAAACCTCGCTCTCGTCCGAGGTTTGTGCCTGTGTGCCACCATTGTGGCAAGGCGGGACACATTAGGCCTAAGTGCTTCATGCTTCACAAGCAAAGAAGAGGCCTAAAAAGGTGTCACCTAGATTTGACTCTTCAAATCTAGCTTCTCAAGTTTCTGCACTAACCAAACAAGCTCAATTCTTGAGTGAGAAACTTGCTTTGTTGTCTGGGAACTCTCATGTGGAAGAGGTTTCTAGAAAGGTTTGGGTGGGGAAGCAAGATGAATTCCCATCTTCTTCTGCGTGTCCTGATGGACATGATGAGAGTGCACCTCGGTGTAACTCTGCTTAAAAGATGCATTTTTATTTTCCCATTGCATGTGTGTGTGCGTGCGTGTGTTTTATGTTTTGCACGTTTATTTTATTTTCACAGCATATGGGTGTGTGTGTATCTTGTTTTTGTTTTATGTCCCTTGGTATATAGGATGGAAACCCGGACATAAATTTCATAGCCGATTCCGAATGGACGGTAGTATGATCTGCACTCGGGATACAACTCCACGTACCATTGGATGTTTTTCAAGCCTGTTTGTGTCTTTATTTATTTTTGTTTTTTTGTGCTTTAAAATTGAAAAAAAAAATTTATATATTTTGAAAAAGACCAAAAATATTTTTTATGGCTTGTTAGAGCATGAAAAGCTTATGCATGTGATCCTGGTATGTAGGATATATGATTATGCATGTATGATATGCTTTTATTTTTCTTGATGCTCTATATGCATGAGTGTGTGTGATAAAAACCTTTGGTATATCTTGTGCTTGCACTTTCACATACACGCTTTTATTTTATCAAGGCTTGGTCGCATGTATGAGTTTTTGGAATAGCAATCTAATTTCTATCATGCTTTGTTTGCTGAATAATGTGACCTTTGACTAGTTGACCTTGTTATCCCCTTTTGCAAAAGTAAAAAAGAAATATCTTTTTTTTAAAAAAAAAATGAGACTCAAGTGCAAAAGAGCCAATATGGCCAAATTCAAAAGATAAGGGCAAAAACCCTTCACTCGAAAGAGTTATTATATATGAGCTCATGATTATTATGGGGTAAATAATATAGCATGCAACCAATGTTGCTTATTTTCAGGTCCTAGTGGTGCTGGGTTTGAACACCTATTTTGTGGACTTGGTTTGTTTAGAGATGGATTTATTTAGCTGTGTCCAGCTCATAAAATAAGGTCTTAAGCCTTGATTCGTTATGCACTTTATTTTTTCACGCAAGTGCTTTATATGCTTTGGTGTTTATGTCATATGCATGAGTGTTGTATTTAGCCTCTTCTAAAATGATGCATATTATTTCATGTCATAAACAGCTGAATACTGACTGGGTATCATTGTATCAGCATGAAATGCTGTTTCAGTCAGTTTTTGACAGGATTTTTTATTTATCTCAGTATGTGTCTGTGTGTGCTTCATGTTATTGCATACTATTTTTTTCCTGTGCACTTTTCTGAGTTTTTATTTTACTTCCCGCGTGTTATTTTGCTAAATATGTATGTCTGTTAGTGAGGGGGAGTAATTCCTGTTTGTTTATGCTCTTGCATGTGTTTTCTCCTGTTCTCCTGTTATTTTTCATGTTTCTTTTATCATTTGTCATTTCGTGACAAAAAGGGGGAGAGTAATATATTAAGAGGGAGTGTCTTAATATATAGGAGAGAGTCGTAGAATATCCTTTAGATATCTCCATTTTAAGGGGAGTTAAGATTAAGGGGGAGAGGGATTTCTACTTGTACATGCATGAGATTTTTACATGTTTTACTGTTACTTGATAATCCCAATGCTTTTCACGGTATCTTGTTGTTTGTGGATGTTTCAGGTAAACAGGTTATGTTGCTGCGGTGGCATTAATTTCAAGACTACTTTGTTAGGTGTTAGATCGAGTCCAATTGTAATAAGTCACTGTTTTGATGATTGACAGTTGACTATTTTCTTTTTGGGTCTATTACCGTAGTCTTTGTATTAGGTAGTGTTTTGTCACGGAATGCCAAAGGGGGAGATTGTTAGTTCCATTTTTATTGGCAATGTCCGTAACAAAACAAGTTCAATTGAGTTGTAATGAGTCTTGAAGATCTCGGAGCAATTGGACAAGTATTTGGACAAAATCTGATGGAGTTGTCCGAGAGATGTTTACTCTTTTGAATATTCCAGAAGATTTAGAGATCAAATTGACATGAGGTCAGTTGCATTGGAAAGTAGACTCAAAGACGATCGCGTACATATAAAGAACTCATGATTTGGCCAAGAGACGAGAAAGTTACAAGCGTTTTAAGTTGCACCTGAAAATCAGTCCGCGACTGCGTTCGTGTTGCGTTCGAACGATTTCGAGGCAGAAACTTTGCGTTTGAGTTGCGTTTGAAGTGCGTTCGAACGTCCCTCTGCGTAAGTAGGTTTTCTTAGACACGTTTTAAAGCTAAAATAAGAGTAGGAAACCCTTTTTCTTTGCCCTACCTATATAAACAAACATTGAGCCACCTTCCCCAATAGTTGAAACATATTTCTTTTGAGCCAAAACCTCTCAACAGCTTTCAACTCTTTTGATTTCACCTTGAAGACTCTTTGAATCTCCTGTCTTCTATTTGTTTGGTGAAATCCAATCTTTGTTAAACCTTCAACACAACCTAACCCAAAATCCCTAATCCTTTAGAGTTCTTTAGGAGGAGTTTTGGTAGTCGGAGTTCCGGCGATATTGGTGATATAATCTACTCAGAGACTTCAGAGGTTCTGAAGAAAACCGTGGGTCGCGGGCTTGAGGAGTTGCCTTGAGTTCTTGCAGTATTGAGGTACTTGAGTCGGTGGAGTTGCCACCATAGGTCTTGACCATCGCTGTAAGTTTTTCTCTATATAGTGGATTCGGGTGGTAGCCTATACCCGGAGTGGTTTTTTACTCGGAAGAGTTTTCCACTTCGTCACCAAAATCATTGTGTTGATTTTTATGTGGTTTGATTTATTTTGCTGCTTTATTTATTGTTATTGTTTTTATATTTGCAGCATAATTTATTTAATTATTATTGTGGTTGCCTGTCAATTTGCCTGTTGCAAGTCCATAGTAGCAGTAACAGGACTTGTCCTGCTTATTGTTTATAATTCCGCATAGGGTCAGAACTTGTATTGTAAAATCGAATTTTCAAATCGAACTTAGGGCTAAGCTCTTCTACTCCCCTCTCTCATGAGAGGGGGGAAATCATTTTTTTAAAAAAAAATTTGCATGTAAATAATAATATGATTTTCATCTCTCTCATGTGAGAGTTGTCTCTAATTTGGTAGAGATGAATTATATCTAATTTAAAAATTGAGAAATAAAAAATATTGAGATATAATATTTTATTATTGTATTTTTATAAACTTTAATATTTTAACTATGAAATATTATATTTATTTCAAGAAGTTTACTATTTTACTACTGTAGTAAAATATTACGTTTTGTAAAAATATAATAATAAAATAAGAATTTAATGATACAATATTACAATTTAATATTTCTTATTTTCATTTATTATTTATGGAAATTTGTTAAATGATATTTTTTTTTCCCACTCGATTGATTGATCCCGAGACGTTGCCTAGCTCTGACAAGTTCCCTACTGCTCTCCAGGTATCTCTTGGCAGTACGTTTGCAATACCTATGAAGAAGTCCAATTTGTATTTTTATAATTTAAAAATATAAATATCATATCAAAGCTTGTGATTGACATGACAACTCATCAATTAGTGCTAAATGGTCAATCTCTCCATCTAAGTGGTATTATGGAGAACCTCAGGGGAGGTATGTGTAAAAATCCCTTATTGGTAAAATTTTTGTGCATGCAATTAATTTTTTAACATCTTTCAATTATACTACACGTGTGATCACACAATGATGAGTTTGACTGGTCAATGAAGCCCTCATTTGTACATGGGGATAGCTTTTATGCTAATGCAAACAGCATCATTAGCTTTGCCAGAATTTTCTTTTTTAAGGTTTTGTTCAAGATCTGCTTTCAAATTTGAACATTATTAACAAACAATTTCACACAATTTTGGACCGTTAGATTCCATTTTTTTTTAAAATGTTATAAATTCTAACGTCAAATTATCCGATTTCCGCCTTCATTAGGGAGAAAGCCAAGATATGAAATGATATATGGGTAAGCACAGGGAGAACCAAAGGGTGTTGTGAATAGAGAATGTTATGGTCAAAGACTAAAAGTAATGTAGACAAATGCTGAGCTGGTTTGTACTTAAAAGGACCAAAAAAGCAGAATCTAATTATGAAAATTGAGGGGTCATCCTCATTTTTTTTCCAATATCATTTCATAGACTTCAATCATATTGTCTTTAAAGAGCTCTTCTTCCCCACCAATTTCTTTTCAGGATCTTCAAAAGATAAGCTAATGAAATTCTTTCTTGTGTTTACATGTCCCACTCCTTTCATTTTCCACTACAAGGGGAAAATCCACAAGAAACCAAACACACTATTGTTTCCCTCTTAATTGGTTTTGTTCATGCAAAAAGACTTGTCTCTAAGCATCTGTCCATGCAGCAAAAACTGGCATGTGAGGAACTGAGAGTGCAGGCCTCAGTTCTGCAGAAGGAATCCAAGAATTCGCTGCGCTTGTTGGGCTAGTTAACAACTTGGTTGCTGTGCGAGGCATTGCAAATGGTATTGCCGCGCTGGATCCATCAGGGCTTCCTTCTTTTGAGCTGCTCAAGCTAGTCACCAATGAAGATGCATTTGACAAGTGATTCCCCATCTTGGCTGTGCTTTCAACTTCTCGCTGAGCTGAGCTCATTGCATCCATCCCAATCAAACTCTCTGGAGCCAATGAGAACAATTGAGCATCATAGTTATTGATAATATTCATATTTGCTGCTTTATGTTCAAGTTGATGAGTCGGCTGATAAGAGACTGTTTTCCAATCCGGTAGATCACTTTCATTGTTATTATTCTGAGAGAGTATCACATCCTCATTGCCGCTATAAGCAGAAGTGTTTTGATTAGGAGCATCACAACCAGGTCCTATCTCCTTGTTACGCCTAGCGAGTTCTCCAGCAAGAAGGTTACTGCTTGCCATGATTCGTTCCACATCGTACCTTGTTATGTCAAAGTTGGTAACAGCAGTAACCCCACGAAATTTTATAGCTGCAATGTCGTAGGCTTCAGCTGCTTCCTCCTGGGTGCCTGCAATTTCAGTTACAACAAGATGTTGAATTAACTAATCAATTAATCAAGCATAAATATATAATCACTTTACACCAACTCAACTTGTTGAGTTGAGTTGTCGAATATCCTTTACAAAAGCTATAAATGTACATATACATATATATTTTTACTGACAAACTTTAACAAAAGCTTAGCCCACAGTGACTACTAACATTATGCAATCCCAAGGTCCAGCCTTATGTAAACATCACAAGAAAAATGGTTCAAAGACTGAGAGTGCCTCAAAGATTGGCCTTTCAAAGTCCCAAATAACACAACATGCTTCCTTATCTTAATCTTAGATTCTTAATACAAACATGATAACACGATTGGATATCGTAAATTACAGTACTTATTAAAAATCATTCATAAGAGAGTTTCATCCTAAGAAACTCAAGATTAATAAGAACTCACTGAAGGTCCCAAGATAGAGATCCTTGTTTCCTGCAACTCTGCCAATCCGAGCTTGCCATCTTCCATGTTGGTGATGTCTGCTAAAATTATAACATAAAATTTCAAAAATAAAAATCTTTAGTACTGAGGTAACAATTAACATTCTAATGCAACTGATAATATTACTCTCTAAGTACTAAAGTAGGATAATATGACCTCGTGACTCCTCTATATATTGAAGCTCCCCTCGAGAATCCACTACTTTTCCTGCAAAGAAGGAATTTATATGATATAAATTCAAAAGATCACATGGTTTGACAATTACTGTAATGGAATGAACAGAACAAAAGACTCACCTTCTCAAGTGAGCAACATATTCCTGTCTGTTCATGTTCTTCATTTCACCAAGTTCCTTTTGATAATTTTCCAGCTAACAAGACACAATAATTGCATTTAATTAGTAATTAAAAAAAGAAAAAAGGCCTTGATAATATTGCAACATGTAAGAAGAATCAAATCATTACAGGGAAATTGATATGTGTTGAGGGTCCCCAGTACTTGAGTGCAGCTAGATCATAAGCTCTTGCAGCTTTCTCTTCCATATCATAACCCCCTGAAATTAATATCTTGTAAGTACTTGTTCAACAATATATGAAAGGACTGAGTAAGTTAAAAGAATGAATATATAATCATTATGGAAAAAGAGCATTACCCAGATAAACTGAGAATCATCATTGAATTGAAATGGCATCCCCATCCAAACAAAAAAACACCAAAAATCAGTAATATATTTATAGTATAAAGTCAGGTCAAGAACATAAAGTGATCAGTGAATCCAGAGTCACTGAAAGTAAAACATAATGTGAAGTTTTTTAAACTAACCTTGCCTTCCTTTCCTACTTTGTCCTTCTTTCTTGCAACTGTTGTCCCATAGATGAGCTTCATATCTACCAGTCCATCTATGCCTGGAAGAAAAATACATCAACAAAATCTTTGAAAAATATGCCAATGGCTTTTAAAAGATAAAAGACTAATCCAAGTTCTAAAACCACTTTAGATGAAACAGATTAAAAGAAGTGAAAAAAAAGAACAGAGTATATGGAAGTAACTAAACTAACCTTGTAACACCTCTATACTGAGAAGTTCTCTGCCCAAATGTATCAATGGACTTTCTATGAGCAACTTGCTTCTGATCCACCTTTTCTGATCCTCTTTTCTTTCTTTCCAAGGTTGAACAGTTAGTCACAGCATGTGAGATTTGCTGTGAAGCAGCAACACAGCTTGATTGAGAGACAGGGCTCATGGATAAGCTCAAAGACTGTAAATCCCCATATGGCATTGCTGTAATGTTCCCAGATTCACCTTCATTGTTACTCATGCAACCAAGTAATTTCTGCTGCATTGCTTGTTCATTAGCATAGTTCCTTGAAACCCAGTTCTTCATTCCATGCATACCATAATCTGCCATTGATGGGAGCTGCAGATTGCAATCTGCTATTTGGGTTTCTTTGCCTTTACTATCTCCCAGTAACATCTCATGGCTCCTGAAGCCATTAGTATAATACTGGTATTGTTGGTCCTCAATATGCTGTTGCTGTTGCCTAGAATTTTCTTCCAGTTGGTCAAGGCAATTTTGGCTGTTGTGTTCATTTTCAGGGTTTTGGTGGTAATACATGCTGTCTAAACTGAGAGCCATGGCTTCCCTGTCATTGCTTTCATAGTGATGGGTCCCCATTGTTGTGCCCCCAAAGAAGTCTTCCAGTTTTGGTGTTGAACTTGTAGTAACCATTCCTTCACATAAAAAGTCAAATACAAAATAGCCCAGATATTTTTTAAGTTTTTTTCCCCATTGAAGGCCATAGCACAAAAAAAAACAAAAAAAAATGCTGAATAGAAAAGAATATGCAGCAAGTAGTAGTAGTAGTAGAAGTTTGAGCCAAAACCTTGAGGCTGCTGTGACCTGCTTAGAGCTTCCATGATACAGAGAGAACCATCAGACTTGAGAGGCATGACAGGCAGAGGAGAATACAAGTTACTATTTTCACCTTCAAAGCCATAGTAAAAGCCATAAGGCAAGCATTGGAAAAAACTTGAAGGGACAGCAGTGGGAGGAATAACAACAGAAGCAGAAGCAGAAGCAGAAAGGGAGGATGCCTGTGCTTGATGGTGATGGTGATGGTTTTGAGGGTCTTGAGGAACCTCCATTTTAATGTCAGGAGACAAAGAGAAGCCTAACCAGTTATCATTGTTGTTGCCATTGTCATCATTGTTAATGGACTTCATCTTCTCTCTCAACTCTCAAGGTTGCTACTACTTTCCCCACTTAGCTGAGATTCTGAGCAAGTTTTTTTTTCCCTCTTGACTCAATCATTGGCAAACAAATAAACTAATCATAACAGTCTCAAAGTTAAAAACATTGATTTTTTTTCCAATTTTTTTTTTTTTTGTGTTTTCTAGTAGCAGAAGTGATCACATTAAATCTAACTACAGAAACTAAACAAATCTAAAAACTGATACAGCTCAATTTCTCTCTAATCTCATGCAATACTGAAAGAACTCAAAGAAGATTTGAAAGAGAACAAAGCAAGCAAGTTCCTTTAAACTAAACAAAAGGAATGAGTTTCAATAAACAATGCTGGGCATCTTTGCTGCATTCCATAGGGATCTGTGTATGAGAAAGACCTCTTCTTTAATTTTTTGCTTTACCCTACGCTTATTGCCTTTCTTTCTTTCTTTCTTTCTTTTCTTTTAACACTCACTCGCCTCTTAAAAACAATTTTTTTTTTACAAGAAATAAAAACCAAGAACGCTGTTCCCACAAGAGGAGTATTACTACTAGTACCTAGAATCCAAGAAACCTCACTTTCTCAAGTGGATATATGACTGCTCACACAAGGCTCACCTCAATACCCAAAAGTTCAGCAGCTATTAGCCTATAACAAAATTCTCCCACCATCCCCCCAACAGGATAATTCTAGAGTATTGTGATTCATTCTTAGCAAAATACTATAATATGACTCAAACGATGTAGTTCGATGACAAATAATTTAAAATTTGATTGTCAGATCTTGAATTTGAATTTAGGAGTGTATTTCTTATAAGAGCATGATACAAACAAGAAATGTACCTACCCGAGTAATTTAATGATAGAATTTCCAACGTTTCCAAAAAAAATTATAATCTAAGTTACATGCACATAAATTAAAGGTATGTTTGGTAAATACACTTATCTGTTTGATGAAATATAAGCATTAATGTTTCACCAGACACAATCTAAGTTAGATATATATATATATATATATATTTTTTTTTTTTTTTGCACTTTTACAAATAATCGAACTCAAGCCGTTCAGTTACATACGTTTTAGCAAATAATTGAACCCAGGCGATTCAGCTGCTAAGCCTCTCTCAGGCTGGGGGGGGGGCAATACTGTAATTGGCATTAATGGGTCTAGAGCAGCAGGTTTTGAGAGAGGGGCCTTTGGGTAGGTTCAATAGGCAGAAGACAAACTGTATATCTAGTCATTTCACCGCAGTAGTCAGCTTCACCGCTGGGCCTACTACCTCTATACTACTTGCCCATTTTCACTACTTACAGACGACGCCGTTTTGCTTGAACACTACCTGCAACTGCAAGACTTGGCAAATCACTCAATTTAATTAATTAAGTTTGACTGGTTGATTCTCTTATCTTGTCCATCGTTTTTTTCTTACAACAGCAAACGACCCAGAAACAAGTCCACTGCTGCTATGATTTACTTTACATAAAGCCTAAGCCCCCTAACACAAAACAGATGCTATTGACTATTGATCGAGCTGACAAGTCAATTTTTGGCTCCAAAGAAATTGAATTGGATTTATGCTCGTTCATCAGTTTTCTTTAAGCACAGGTATCTCAAGTAGGTTCCTGCCTTGTTGACTGTGGTTCGAAATCGAATCTATCAATGATTTTTGGGAATCATCGAATAAATGGTTCGGTTCTGATTCTTCAAAATTTAAGAATTGAATCGGAACTTAGGTTAGAATCGAATCTTAAGAATCAAATCGCAGAACTGAACCGTAGGCATAATAGAACCTCGAAATTGAATCGCATAACCGATAAAATTTATTAATTAATCAAGATAATATTTAAATTAGTATTTATTAATTTATACTTTGATTAATAAAAAAATTAATTTATCAAAATATTGTTAATTTTTTTTCCAAAAACATTTAACTTAATATTGTGTATTGTGATTGTATGAATATTACATAATTATTAAATTACGAATTATCATTATTTTATATATTTGTTTACTAAAATAAGTTCATGAATATTTAACACTCGTGTCATATTTTATAAAGAGCTCATAATTTAGTCACGAATATATTAACGAGATTATTAATTTATATATCAAAAAAATAAATCATGTATACAATATAATAAATTTTATCAAATCCTTAATTATAATTTGGTTCCGGTTTCGGAACGAGTTCCGAAACATAACTGAAGGGAACCGGAACCGAAGACGATTCGGTTCCAATTCCTCTTTCGGTAGGAATCAGAACTGCCGATTTGGTTCCGGAACCGAACCGTGATCAAGCCTATTCCTGAATTTATTATATGCAAACGTAAATGTCTATGATAGTATTCTCATGAGGAACAATATAAAGTTTTCAAAAAATGAAAATTGTAATATCCACATCGTTCGCTAATAACTCATTTTGAGTTATATCATTTTAGATAAGAGTAAAAATATGAAAACTAAATCAAGATTAAATGAGAACAATGTTGTGATTCACCGACCATTTTAGAGTGTATTTGAGGAAAAATCGAATTGTATTTCTATTACTACAAGAATAGATTACACAAGTTTACAACTAGAAACTTAACAAAAAAACCTCATACACTCTCAAGCTCTCTACTTCGAGCTTACACACACTTTGGGATGAATTACAATGGTCATGGGAGCTCCTTTTTATAGTGTCAAACCGCGTGAACAGTGTCACACGGTTTGAGCAAGCTGGCCACACGTTTCCAGCTTGCTCCAGCTTGTTTCACATACACACACTTGCACACAAGTTGTTTCATGGCTGGCAACCTCAAGCATGCCACTTGCATGCTGTCTGCATGCATACTTCAACAAATCTCCCCCTCGGTGAAGATTTCCTCAAAATCTGAGCCGACCATCAATCACCCAAATCCGGATCCTCCAAAGGATCCTCCCCATGGCTGCATCTGTATAACTGCCTACGTACCATGAGTTGGGATCAAGCCAATCGTAGTTCTCTGTATCTGAAAACAATCATCATCTGACAGCTATCCCGGTTATGTCTCTGCACAACTCTAGCTTGTCCCGATCATCGTTCATTTGTGGACATGTCGGCTGTGTCTCTGCACAACATACTTCACTGCATCTCTGTACAATATTCTCCTGCTATGTCTCTGCATAGTACAATCCACTGTGTCTCTGCACAGTAATCTTCTGTTGTGTTTCTGCACAGTTTTGCTGCCATGTTTCTTCACCCATTTGTTCCTCAGTGCCTTCTTGCCTTTGGGAAACTCTCTGGCTCCCCCACATCAGTAAGCAGAATATATTCGGATCTCGTATACCTAGTTGATGGAATCCTGCCTCGTTCAGATCTTCTTGTCTGAGGTCTACTGGTTCCAGGAGGTCTGTCATCATCCATATCTGTGAATGATATTGTAGCTTCTAGTGGAGTGGGTTGCGGCTTCCCCTGCTCAACACTTTCTTCTGTAATCTCCGATGGAACAGGTTGTGTCTCCCCCTGCTCAACATCTCTATTTGCCTCCTCTGGTTCTGCTTCTGGAATTTCCTCATGCACTATATCTGTGGCCAATCGTGCTGGTGCTGGGTCTGGATTTCTGTTGGCACTGGAATTGGAAGACATTATGGGCATTTCAATGTCTTCAATTGTTTGGTCTTCAAGAAACTCTACTTTCTGGCTTCTGATGACCATCTTCACCTTCGGATCCCATAGTCTGTATCCAAATTCTTCATCTCCATGGCCTAGGAATATACATGGAGTTGTCCTTGCATTGAGCTTCTTCCCGAGCTCCTTGGATATATGTGCAACGGCTAAACAACCGAATACTCTAGGGTGAGTGTAGGAGGGATTCTTACCAGACCACACTTTCTCTGGAATCTCCAAGTTCAACGGTTCAGTTGTTGATCTGTTGATCAGCTAACAGGCAGCACGAACAGCTTCTCCCCAGAATGGCTTTGGCAGCTTAGCCATATTGATCATTCCTCTGACTTTCTCCATAATGGTGCAGTTCGTTCTCGCAGCGATATCATTATGTTGTGGTGTGTGTGTAACAGTTCTCTCATGTCGAATCTCGTGTCTCCAGCAGTAGGCTTCGAACTCTCTGGAACTGTACTTGCCTCCATCGTCTGTGTGAAGGCACTTCAGCTTCTTCCTTGTTTCATGCTCTACCATGGCGTGGAACAGCTTGAATTGATCTAGGACCTGATCCTTCGTCTTGAGGAAATACACCCAAATTTTTCGTGAAGCATCATCGATGAAATTCAGAAAATACTTGTTACCGCCCAATGAATCAACCTCCAAGGGACCACAGACATCAGAGTGCACCAAACTGAGCAACTCTGATCTTCTCTCTGAAGGGAAATCAAATGAGACTCTGTGTTGCTTACCAATCGAGTAGTGGTTGCAAGGACCTCGTGTAACATCCTTGGTAAGCTCCTTCTTGTTCAGGGTAAACAATCATCTCCCACTAATGTGTCCGAGTCTCCGGTTCCACAGATTTTGAGAAGCCTCTTTTTAGCTACTTTGAGGCTGTCTGCACAAATCTTCACATGAGTCTTGTATAGTGCGTCGCAAGCATGTCCTCGGGCGACAACCATGACACCTTTCGTCATTCTCCATGTGCCATTTCTGAAGTGATTTTCATAGCCCTGTTTGTCAAGAGCTATCCCCGAGAGTACATTCAGCCGAAGTTCTGGAACATGCATGACATCATTCAGGTCAATGTACACCCGACATTTGTCCGCAACTGAATATCACTCATTCCTACTATCCCAGAGGAACTGATATTTCCCATATTCCCTGCTCCAAAGTCTCATGCTTTGTATGTTGTGAAGAAATCCTTGTGAGGAGTGACGTGGTAGGATGCTGCAGTATCTACCACCCACTCAACATCTTGGGTTGCGTTGTGAAGGCATGTCTCTTCTTGTATGGAGCATATTGCTACATCTGCTTGGACAACGACCAGTGTCTCTCCTTCGTCATTCTTCGGCTGGTGATTGCCTTCTCTCTGCTCTCGTTGCAGTTTTCGGCAATTCTTCTTTAGGTGGCATACAATGCCACAATGGTAGCACTTATAGGTAGGCTTCATTCCATATGAGGATCTACCTCTGGTTGTGCTTCTGCCTCTCTCTCTCCGTCTCTTCCTTGATGTCTTCCTCGAGTCTCTGTGACGAAGGCTTCTGTCTGTTCTGAGCCAACATCTTTTCTCCTGGACTCCTCATTCGACATGGCATCTTTTACCATAGGCATGATAAATTTACCTCATGGAGCGAAATTGCTGAGAGTAACCATCAATGTCTCCCAGCTATCAGGAAGGGAACTGAGTAGTAAGAGGGCTTGTACTTCATCTCCCAGCTGCATGTCTACTGCAGACAACTGGTTCACCAGGCTCTGGAACTCGTTGATGTGTTCCGCAACGGAAGTTCCACTCCGTAGCTTCAGGTTCACCAAACGCCTCATTAACAGGGCTTTATTCCGAGCTGTCTTGGCCTGGAACATGTCTTCCAGCTTTATCCACATCCCGTAAGCATCTGAATCCTGTACTACGTGGTGGAAGACACTGTGACCGATTCACTGCCTAATCTGACCCAAAGTTATGTTGTTGAGTTTATTACAGTCATACTTCTTAACAGACTCTGGTTTCACTCCATTCAACTTGATGACATCAAACAGATATTTGCAATGTAAAAATCTATCATCTGAGGTCTCCAGATGGAGTAATTAGTTGCAGCCAGTTTAATCATTGCACCAGAAGACGAATCTTCAATTTCCATTTTAAGTTTTAAAGTTTAAAATGTAAATACAATAAAATTTGGGCTGAATTTCACAAATCCAAGGTCACCGTTTCGTCCGGAACGGTCGAAAATGGTGGAATAGACACTTCGTTGGTCTAAATCCGACACATGGGTTGATTTGTAAATTCCTAAAAGTTCTGGGGTAAAACTGTAAATTTCAAAACTCAGGGAGCTAAATGAAATTTACTAGGCTGCTGACGTGGCAGTGCTGACGTGGCAAGTGGGGTCGGATTTGCTGACGTGGCGGACACGTGGCGGCTGACTTGGCGCTGACTGTACGCTGACTGGGTCTAACGTGGTGTTGACGTGTCTGCCACGCGTATCGTCTTCTTCCTTCAGTGCGCGTGCGGCGCGTGTCTGCGACTGGCGGCGCATGGAGATCTCTCTGTCTGGCGCGTGCGGCGCGTGTGGGCTCGTTGTACCTCCGTTTGATCGCCGGAAAATATCACCGTGCTCGTCTCGACGTGAACTAGCTGATTGTATGCTCAAAGTTGATTTTTGATAACTTTGCCGGAACCCGAATTTTCCGAACCGAGCTCCGATCTTCGGTTTTTCGACCCCAATGAAGAACCAAAGCTACTGATACCACTTGTTGTGATTCACCGATCACTTTAGAGTGTATTTGAGGAAAAACCGAATTGTATTTCTATTACTACAAGAATAGATTACACAAGTTTACAACTAGAAACTTAACAAAAAAACCAACACACTCTCAAGCTCTCTACTTGGAGCTTACACACACTTTGGGATGAATTACAATGGTCCTGGGAGCTCATTTTTATAATGTCAAACCGCGTGAACAGTGTCACGCGGTTTGAGCAAGCTGGCCACACGTTTCCATCTTGCTTCTGCTTGTTTCACATACACACACTTGCACACAAGTTGTTTCATGGCTGGCAACCTCAAGCATGCCACTTGCATGCTATCTGCATGCTTACTGCATGCATACTTCAACAAACAATACCATAATTAAATATTATTATTTAATCAAGTTGACTAAATAGCTCTAGGCAAAATCTTGATTATCAGGTCTTGGATTCGAGTACAATGAATATATTTATTATAAGAGTTTTAGATAGTCGGAGATTTTTTCCGATCCACTTAAATTCGGATCGGGTGATTCGACGGCGGAATTTCTCACGTTTCAAACAAAAATCTTAATTGGAGGATGTCGAAAAAAAAGCATGATACAATGTGATTTTTATAAACGCCTAATACATTCGCACAACAAAATATTTTTATTATTAAATTATAAAATTCAAATAATAAATTATTAAAATAAAAAACCTATTATATTATAAAAATATAATATCCTATTAAAATAAGAAACCTAATTAATAGCCGCCCACAAAACCTAACCAATTTTTGGATTTTGGATTTATTGTTATTTGTTATTTTATTTTGAATTAATTTTATAAGTTTTTTTTTTATTTCATGAAATTTTTTATTACTTACTGTTCTTTAGGATACAAACTTTGACTATTAGATCTTATACATTAAATTAGAAATATTATTTGAAAACTTATAGACAAACGAATAAGACATAAATATTACGTATAAGTAAATCAATTATCTCATTTAGAATATAAAACCGACAAAATCCGAAATATTTACAATATCAATATCTAAAATATATGTTCAATCCGTACAAAATACTAGTAGTTGACATAATAATTTATAATTTGGTAAAAGGGGACACACTCGATGACATGTAAAGCCCTCCCAAAATATTCAATATATTTACGACACATGGTCATTAATTAAAACAATTAAAAAAAAGAATCCATTCAACAAACCAGAAACCCAGAAGAAGCCACATAATAAAAATAAAAATAAAAATGAAAAAGAATATATACAGCCGAAAATCTTCATCTTCTTCATGTGCCTTTGAAGAAGATGGAATCATCACATCCCAAACCATCGCTGGAATCCTCATCATACATAACAGCAATCTACACCGACCAAACCTCACAATCACCAACATAAATATTTTTTTAAAAATATTTACTAATAGGAGTGACAACAAGTCGGGTCCGGGTTTGCCAAGTCCAGCTCGAACATGGACGTGTGGTCAGGCCAGGTCAAGCTCAGTCGGGCTCAGGCCGTGCCAGACTTTTTTAAAAATAAATATTTTATTTTTTCAGAATTTATTTTTAATTTTTTAATATTTATAATTTTTTTAATTGGATCTTAAAAATTCAATTATAAATATTTATATTTAAAATTAAAAATTATTTTTTATTAGTAAAAGTTAACCCTTAGACTCAGATTTTTTTACCTAAACTCAACCCGAACCCGAACCCTAAAAAATCACCCTAAAATCGGACTAAAACCCACTAGGCCGAACTCGATCTTTTCTACCGCCGCTATTTACTAATCAGTAGAACAAATTAACAACTTCAAATCTTTAACAAGTCATTGTGAAAGGTGCCATTGGGATTTTCCTTACAAATACAATGGTATTTATATATTAAACCATTTAAAAATAAAAGCAAACGTTGTACATGTTTTTGATGTTTCTCCATCAAAAGCAAAACTCTAATGAAGATGAAGAACAAAATGCAAAATTATTGAATGATGTGCAAGCCAAACCAAAGATACAGTGAAAAATCATCTTTATTTCATCTTCATCTAGATCGTAGATAAAGTCAACACCTGCTTCCAGACCAAAAGTATGAGGTAGGGGCTCTTGTATGAGAAGACACCACCTTTATCTCATGCTAATCTGTATATTTGTCCTAAATTATATATATTACTCAATTTATCTTTCTTTTCTTAAATAATCATAATAATAATATAAAAGACACAAAATAGAGACAGAAACATGAGGATAATGTTCTTACGTGTGATAAATATTCTTAACTAGCAAGATATTTTTAATTTAGGTGGCTCGAGTCCATACCAATAAAAAAAAGTCATGTTGCCGCGTCAATCTCTAGATGTCCAAAGCGAACAATGTAGTTCAATTCACTAAGAAATGCATATACTCAAAAGATCCATTCCCACTAGGTGGCTACTCAAAAGTAGGGGTGTCAAAACGAATCAACGAATCGAATTCGTATCGAATCCTAAACGAATCGAATCAAAATGTGATGGATTCGTATTCGATTCGTTTATTAAACGAATCCTAATATCAGGATTCGTATTCGATTCGTTTATTAAACGAATCGAATACGAATATTCGTTTATTCGTTTAGTCAATGATATTATTTAATAAAATAATTTACCACACTTGATTTACATTAATTCTTCATAAATATATACATATGTAATATGTAATTAATATATTTACTAAAAATACTTCACCAAATATTGAAAATATTACTTTTTCTATGATAATTAACTATAATTTCTCGAATCTTAATTGAAAATTAACAAGAACTAGTAAATAAAAATAATTAAACGAATCCTAAACGAATAAACGAATTAATGAGCTTAAATTCGTATTCGATTCGTTTAATAAACGAATCGAATCGAATTGACCCATTTATTAAACGAATCCATTTTTTCAAACCCGTATTCGCTTTAAAGCGAATCGAATCGAACGAATAAACGAATCCTGACCCAAATTGCCACCCCTACTCAAAAGCTTGTTTATGTATTATAAGCATAGTGTGTAATTAACTCAAAGTCGAGATAATATTCCTTGAATGATAGTTAAGGGCCCTTGAAAAGATCATGCTTTTTTTTTTTTTTTTTAAGAATGCAAACTTTATATCCTTGACTTGTGTACAATTAAAGCCTTGTAATACTCGGAGAATATTTCTAACCCAATTTTGTATCTCTCTCAATCTTTTAGGTCCACTTTCGAAGGCAGCAAACTCCTAATCACTAAAATCGTTTACTAACTATCTCCTTTAGAGAAACCCCAATGGGGCACTGTAGTAATAGCATTATTATTATTATTATTATTATTTAAAAATTTAACTGTAATAAGTTTTTGAAGTTAGATTTAAAGTATTGAGTTAAAAAAGTATGCAAAATTTGTACTTTTAGTTGTAGCACCCGGGCGTAACTTGGTGTTGTAGAGTTGAAAATCTCACATTAAGGTATTGTGTTTGAATCCAATGAGTGCGTTTCTTGTAAGAGCATGAGACGTCGGAGGTTTTACTTGCTCCGCTTAAGCCTGTAAGGGGTGGTTTGGCGGTGAGGTTTCGAACGATTTCAAATATATATATATTTGAACCAAAGTTTTACAAAATTGAAGTTATTAATCTCATTCCGGAAGAGAGAAAACTTTATTTGTATTCGTTTATTACTTTTTTTTAGCAGAAACAGAGCAGTTAGTTCCATTGGTCAGGATAAATATTTCCCAACGAATTTGTACAAGATGCATAATTATGAGGGTAAAATGGACCATCCCTTTGCATTTAATTGAGGGGGTATGTCCCTTTATTTTAAGGGTGCTTCAGTACCATACTGGCTTTATCATATGTTACTATTTAATCAATGCTGCATGCAAATTTGCATGAACAAGTCTAAGGAGACAGATTTTCTAGTAAAAATCATTTGTTTTGAAAAGAAGAGTGGGGGAGTTTTGGAGGCAAAATGGGAGGAGAGAGAGAGAGAGAGAGGAGAGATAAAGTGTTTCTTTTTTATTGCAATAATGATGAGTAAATCCACCCAACAATGCACACAAGAGACCAACAACATTTTACTAGAATAGTGCATGGCCTAATAAAAGAAGCTTGTGGTTAGTCTTGGCAAATTTTTGCTTTATTTTATAATCAAAATTCACCACCATTATGTTATAAACAATCACACAATTTACTTGATTCATACTAAATTCAACTATATTGAAGGAGTTATTGCGTTTTCACTATATTGAAAGAGAAAAATAGAAAAAGACGTGAATTACATCAAATCTTAAAAAAATAATGAACATTCGCTTATATATGGGTGAACGATAATCCAAAATATTTAATGCATGTATGCTAGTCATTCTGTTTCATAATCTAAAACTCACAAAATATATTATAATATTTTTCAACGGACCACCATACGAAACGGATCGAGTACAAATTAGGTCATGCACTAGGGTAATACCTCAGTATATAGATCATTAATGTTGTAATTAAAATGACAAACACCTAAACTCATAAATTTCCTTGTATAAAACAGGAAGCATAGAGTGTAATTAAGATGCTATTGAAGCTAAATTCTTGCCTTCTGACACCATCTATTGAGCATAGTCACTGTTGGATCCTGGTTTCCTAATTAAGATTCATATTATGGGCAGCTTAAGGGTATTGATGCTCAGTTACTCTGCATGGAAATTTTTCTTTCATATGCATACATCATTTTATAGCACAAGACAAATCAAATTCACTGGCTCTTCAATTATATTTTTAAAAAAGTGAAGAAAAAGTCCAAAAGAAAGAGAGAGAGAGAGAAAAATATGTAAATCTTAATGTTGAAAACGACTTCTCTACGGTGCTGCCTTTGAATTTAATACATGGCATTTTTTGAAATAGAATTTCAAGCATACAACATCCAATACAAGTCATTATTTCTTATGTCATTGATAAGCAATTAATATACATATATTCCCGTCACTCTATCTTAATAAAAAAAACGGAGTTAAGGGATGGCTTCAGTTACTGTCAGTAGGATCCATCACTATATGGACATATTTGGCCACCAAGTTCTTTGCCAAGTATTTTCCTCCCGCTAGAACAGCAAGACTGCATAGTGACATCACATCATTCACGCAACATGATTCAGAGCCCTTATACAAGACGTGAGAGAAATATAAAGACCTATTGCGCAAATGCCTACATCACAATATTTGCGAAATGGATGCAAGTCTAGACCTTCTACAATGGGCTTAATGGAATGATGAAGACTACGGTAGATGCAACGGCTGGAGGCGCACTAATGGCCAAAGATGAAAATATCACATGAGATCTATTGGAAGAGATGGCGAATCACGACTCTCTATGGCCAACTAAAAGAAGTATTCAGCAGCGAGTAACAAAAGTCCACATGTTATAGCTAAACATATTTATGAATATCAAGTTAGACCGAATCTGCAAATGTATAGAGATCATCA